>JAQFVV010012409.1:12234494-12494494 GCA_028023455.1 Epiperipatus broadwayi | reverse complement strand
AATGATATATATTAACTCTTTGATCAATTTCTGTCAGCATGAAGCCAAGTCATGAGAGAGAGAGAGAGAGAGAGAGAGAGAGAGAGGGAGAGAGAGAGAGAGGGAGAGAGAGAGGGGGAGAGGGAGAGAGAGAGGAGAGAGAGTTTGAACTGTGTAATTCTATTTATAATTTTTTTTAATTGATGTCAGAGAAACTATAGCAATGGTATATATTAACTCTTTGATCAATTTCTGTCAGCATCCCATAAATAAAAATCTTATTACATAATAACAATGACAAAGTAAAAATATATTATAATTACTACATATAACATACAGTATTTATGTATAGCATCCTTTCACTCCAACATAAACTAAGCAATGAAGAATACATTCTTTTAACTACAGTGTAAATGTACTTTTTTACATATATTTTTCAACACAATATTATACCAATAAAATAACAAATATACTTGAGACATTTAATATTTAGGTGGATTATTTGTAATCTGCAATTGTGGATGCAGTAATGAAATATACATAATAAAGAAAAATAATAACTATCATAAACTTTATTACTTACACATTTATTTTTAAAATGAATGAAGTTAATTCATAATGTTTATATACTACAATTAATAATAAACATTTGTTTATCCAACATTATTGTTGTCATAGCAACATATTTTACTGCTTCCCAGGTTAATATATTCACTACTAAAATCAAACTCCCCTCCCCCCAATTCTTTTTTTTTACAATTGACTTTACACCACATATTGAAATTTATTTCAAATTTCAGTAGATAAAACAAAGAAATACATGAAAATAGACAATACTTAAACAATACTAATATCATTACCAATCAATAATCTCAATCTGTTGTCAAGGCAACCTTAAATCAATAATGGTGGGAATCCATCTTTATTTATGGATTAATATATTTATATAGACACTAAAGATGACAACTTCACTACAGAGAGTGAAATTATTAATAGAAAGAAATTTAAATAAATCTCATTAAACAGATAAATATAATCTATTCTGAATGCAGACTAACAAATAGCCAATTATAACATTTAAATTGCAATTATAACTTTCAAATTTTACCCCAACCATGTATTATTTATACAATAAACCTAAGTACTTATATATAATTCTGTGCAAACATGGCATGTTTTTTTTATTACACAGTTTCATGGGCCTATAATAGATATTGAAAATAAAATGGCTGACAAAAAGTGGTTGTATTTAATATTTATCCGTTTTTGTTGTTGTTGTTGTTGTTATTATTATAAAAATAAAAAAATACACAAAGTATGACAATTAATTGTAATTAAAATAAATTTTATAATTTAAACTTCAGTAAACTTATATATATAGTGACTATAATTAGTTTGTGAACCATAAAAAGTAGTTACAAAGTAATTTTTTTTTCAACATTTATGACTGTTGGCAACTTATGAATATAAACAAAATAACAAATGTTTTTAAAGAAGGGTTATTCATGTCAGCATCCTGAAATCCCCAATGGCTTGCAAAATTGCCACAACTGAATGTTCTTCTTTGTGTAGTCGATGACAATATTATGTTGAGATTAACGAAATGATCTGAGCATGATAGACTTTACACATTATAGTATTAAAAAAAAAAAAAACAACTTTATGAATGGAATTTATATTTGATTTATTAATATTTTTTAAAATTTAACAAGTGATACATAATCAAAAAATAAATTTTAATAGTTTCTAAAACTTAATACTTAAGTAAAAAAGGCCATCAAGATTGGAAGACAAAATAATATGTAAGTCTCTTACATACATTTAAATGCAATATTTTAATATTTAAAATCTATATGGAAAAAAAATCCACAATCATCCAATATTTATATTACGGTTAAATAATTTAATTAGATAGATAGATAGATAGATAGATAGATAGATAGATAGATAGATAGATAGATAGATAGATAGATAGATAGATAGATAGATAGATAGATAGATAGATAGATAGATAGATAGATAGATAGATAGATAGATAGATAGATAGATAGATAGATAGATAGATAGATAGATAGATAGATAGATAGATAGATAGATAGATAGATAGATAGATAGATAGATAGATAGATAGATAGATAGATAGATAGATAGATAGATAGATAGATAGATAGATAGATAGATAGATAGATAGATAGATAGATAGATAGATAGATAGATAGATAGATAGATAGATAGATAGATAGATAGATAGATAGATAGATAGATAGATAGATAGATAGATAGATAGATAGATAGATAGATAGATAGATAGATAGATAGATAGATAGATAGATAGATAGATAGATAGATAGATAGATAGATAGATAGATAGATAGATAGATAGATAGATAGATAGATAGATAGATAGATAGATAGATAGATAGATAGATAGATAGATAGATAGATAGATAGATAGATAGATAGATAGATAGATAGATAGATAGATAGATAGATAGATAGATAGATAGATAGATAGATAGATAGATAGATAGATAGATAGATAGGTAGATAGGTAGATAGGTAGATAGATAGGCAGGCAGGCAGGCAAGCAGACAGACAGACAGACAGACAGACAGACAGACAGACAGATAGATAGATAGATAGATAGATAGATAGATAGATAGATAGATAGATAGATAGATAGATAGATAGATAGATAGATAGATAGATAGATAGATAGATAGATAGATAGATAGATAGATAGATAGTCAGACATAGATAAATAGAAAACAAGAGGAGGGAATTATGTTAAGATTTAAAACATGTGCTTGCAACTCCGCAACTATTATTGAGAAAAATATGGTAACAATAAGAGTATTTACATGCCATTCATTAATTATTTTTTCAGAGTGAAACAAAATTGTTTGACAGATATTTTGAAAAGAAAAAATGTAGTTTTCAAAAAAAGTTGATTGATAAAAAAAAGGTTTTCAAATAATATATATATTGTTAAAAAAGCAATTATGGACAGAAAGAGAAAGTTATATAAAACTATATTATATTCCTTTTTTTCACTGAATTATTAATATAAGCTGTTTGTTATGAATGCTGTTAATATTTGGAAGAAGGGGTTTAGCTATTGACTTGCTAATGATATGCAATACTTTTGTTAAATAAGGTTAATAAATTTTGAAAATAAATTTAGTATAAAAAAAATATGTGTAAAGATATATAAAGAGGAATAATTATAGAAAATTCTAATAATAGTTTGCATAAATACTTAGGAAATAAATTAGTTATTTTAATTATCATTCCAATATTTTCAATGTTACTATTACAAAGCAAATAATTAAAATTGGATTTTTAAAAAAAGTGTAAAATGATTAATATAGAATGTAACTCCACATATTCAAAATCTAGGATACTTATGAACAGCTGATAAAAAAAGTCAATTCATTTAAAGAAACATGAAAGATAAATTTAAGATTATATTTGGGCATTCTATCATCAGATTTTCAATAGTATGGATGGCTGAAGAGTTGGGGGGTGGAGTAGGTTGACGCCTGCCCATCAAAGTTTGAAAATTTGCTATCTTAATATAAGCTGAGCACTGGTTTTATATATATATGTAGGAGATAATTATCTGGACCAACTGATGAATGCTGGCTTAGCACGAAATAGGCATTTTGAAGATCATTTATTTTTTTCACATTATGTGGTCATGTGTCTCGATTGTATGAGAGAGACTCCATAGCTAAAGAAAGCTTGAAAGTCTGTGTTCAAATCCTCTACAATTACTCTAATTTTCAAGTATATTAAATTGTATTCTAATACTGAATATAAAAATACTAAAACTAAGGGGGGGGGGTATTTATTCAGAAATGAAAAGCTAAAAGAAAAATAAATTTGGACGTCTTATGTTAAAAAATCTTTATAAATTTGAATGCTACTATCAAAAAAGGATCTGTTAAATATTATTACTATTTATAATATTTTACAATTGAGCATAAAATACTTACTAAAAATATATAAAATGTAAATAATTAATACATTGTAAATAAAACAATTTCTCTACATTTGTTTAGTTAATTAATTTTTAAAAAAAAAATTAAAAAATGAACTAAAACAGTTAATTTTTTTCTTATTGTATGTATACATAGTATATATTTCATCACATTAAATTGATAAATTATCAATCATTAGTTTATCGATAAAATAAATGGAGATATAATCGTAGTTAAAGATAAACATTGATTATTATTTAATACATATTTACGTTAGATGTTGTACTCAAACTACTAAAAGGCTTCACGGGTGCGGACAGTAGTATGGCCTTTAGATATGTATGGAGAGTTTTGCCTCTGCTTCACCAGCTTGTGTAAGCATAGAAAATAGTGATCATGGGATGTTAAGTGGTTTAATTCCAATCTTGCCTAATGGGATGATGATGCCTATGGTTATAAAAGAACCAAAGACACCAAAATGTATAGATATTGAACTGGATTCAGATTATAAGAATTTACAAGCAAAGTGAGCTTGAATTTGAAATATTATTGCATTTTCCTTTTGGTCTCATAGCTTTATAGTTAACTAAAAAGATAAAAGATGGCTACTAGAGAGTGGCATTAAATCCTAAGATTTAGGTACAGTGCTTTTAGATTCAAAGCCTTTCACTAATAAGAAAGATCAAAACCACTAGCTAAAAACTAGTCTGGGGATGGAGATATTGGAGGAATATGCACAAATCTTTTTGCACTCATTGATTACTCTAGCTTGAAAATGATGGCAGTACAGTAGGCAAAGTTTTTGCCTCTATTTTAATAGCTTGTGTAAGCATGTGATGTTTGGTTAAAATAGAGAAATGTTGTTACACAAAGGTACAATACAATTATCACATTTATTATAAAATATCTGATGGAATGAGATGTTTACAATGACCAGGGTTCTACAATAAGTTTAGAGACTGAAAGAAGAAAAGGAGAAGACAGAAAAGATTGCTTGTGTTGGAAAAAGTTTCAGTCTCCTATCCTACTGGACAGGCAGGAGCTTTTGAGAATAACAAATGAACAATGCCAAGCAAAAGTTCCTGATGCCCAGTAGGATAGGAGGCTAGAGACCTTTTCCAATGCAAACAATCTTTTCTGTCTTCTTTCTTTTCTCCTTTGGTCATTTAAGTTATTGTAGGACCATCTCATACCACCCGACATCCCTTTGTAATAATTGTGATAGTTGTATTGGTACAACAACATTTCTATACTTTAAATAAACATTACATTCTCACACAAGCTGTTAAAACAGAGGCAAAAACTCTCCATACAGTAGTGCCAGCCAATGCAAGCTACAGTAATCAATAGATGCAAGAATGTTTGTCCATAAAATTCCTAACTAGGGCCTACTCACCCAATATTGTCAGACTACTTTAACTTATGGCTTTCATCAAACAAGAGCCTTGGATCTGAGAGCATCTAGAGTTTATTATCTAATGCAACCTTCAAGCAGTCACCTTTTACATTCTTAAGCATGATTTCAAAATGTAAGAATAATAATATTTCCAATTCAAGCTCATTTGCATGCAAAGTCATATATATCTGAACCCAGTTTATCATCAATATATTTTGGTATCTTTGGTTCTTTTATACCCATAGCCATCATTATTCCATTAGGAAAAATTGATATTAAGTACCAAAAATCACATGATCACCTTTTTTCTACATTTATACAATCTGTTAAAGCAGAGGCAAAATTCTTCATACTGTTATGCTACCCATTGCAATCCAGAGTGATCAATAAATGCAAGAAAGTTTGTGCATAAATTTCCTATGTATTGACTACTTATCCATTATCGCTAGACTAGTTTTTGGCTGGTGGGATTTTATGCACAAACCTTCTTACATCCATTGATTACTCTGGCTTGTACTGAGTGGTGTCACTGTATGAATTTTGCTTTTGTTTTAACAGCTTGTGCAAGCATAGGAAATGATGGACATGTGATGTTTAGTGGTTTAATACCAATTCTGCCTAATGAGATGATGATGGCTATGGTTATTAAAGGATCAAAGATACTATAATGTATAGATGCTGAGCAAGTGAATGAGTTTGAATTGAATACATTATTCTATTTCATTTTGGTCTGATAGCTCTATAATTAGATAAAAAGGGTAAAGGTGGTTGCTGAAAGTTTGCATCAGATCCTTAGATCTAGATGCAGTATTCACAGGTCCAAGGCTCCTCACTGATGAAATCCACAAATGAGAAACTAGTCCAGGGATATTGGATGAGTAGGCACTAAATAGAGATATTATGCATAATCCTTCTTGCATCCATTGATTACTCTAGCTTTCACTGGGTGACACTACTCTATGAAGAGTTTTGATCCTGTCATGCATAAAATTTTTGATTCCAATTCTCTTTTTCTTCCCTTTGTTTTTTTTTTAGCACTCAAGCAGTCAAGAAATAAGAAAGTAATGATAGGGACAGCCTTAGTTTTGATCTTTGCTTAAAGCAGTACATTAATGAGTGTGTTTGGAACTGGATTTAAGTAAAACAAGTTTTGGTTGGTAGTCACACTATTTAGTCATACTCTTGCCTAACATGGAATTGGAGAAGTCTATAAAACATGATCTAAAAGTGTCGTATTCCATAGCCAGGTTAAATTATCATGCTTGGTATATTATTTATTTCAGTGATAGAATAATAACGATACTAATAATATTACTTTCAAAACTTTATTACTATGATAATTTACATTTAAGAGAGTCAAAAGTGAGAGAAATACATTGATGGTATCTTTAGATAAAGGATTAAGTGACGAAATAGGAACTAATTTAGGTGTGAAACTTGATATGGGTCAATAGGGATAATGATATGTGAACAGTTTACAAGTCTCGCTGTAATGTGTATGGACTTGCAAGATTGTCATGCATGAGGTGTGGCAGCATTGGTTAGTTCCTTGAAATGGTTGGTTTTATTTGGGGGTGTAATCAATGTGGCTTAGATCAGTAGTACTCTATTCAATTTGTTAAAAGGATGTCTTTTCACATGTATCAGCCACCAGATGGGGCTCGGCCATCTGCTTGTCTTTTCCTCTTAATTACACAATGATCTTTAGCATGCAATCCTCCAGGTCAATCACCATTCCACTTTCAAATACTAATAAGATTATTATCAGTGATAAAGCAAGAGACAATAGTAATACTAAAGACAAATATTACAAATCCAGTTTTTTTCCAAAATATAATTACATAGAGTGTGTTAACTGAATACAGGTTCTTTAAGACCAGAATGGAGAACTGTACTTGAGCTATGGAATTGCTATGATTAAAGATTACTATAGCTTCTCTGTAAAACATAATTCCAAAAAGGAACATTTATTAAAACAGAGGTATGGGTATGAGTTTTGTGAGATAGGCAGGTTAGACAGATGAAAAAGAAGCTTGATATTGGATTTGCTGTAAAATCTGATTTAGAATTCTTTGTTGTATCAGTGAAAGGCTAATGGTCTTAAAATTCACCATAATGTTACTAGTGTTTATTACTACCTATGTTTCAATCTTGGATTCAGAGTATTCAGATTAGGAAAACATATATTTAAACCACTAAACATCACATGGTCACCATCTCTATACTAGCACATAATTGTTGCAAACAAAGGCAAAACTCTCCATACAGTAGTGCCACCCTGTGCCAAACAGAGTAATCAATGGATGCCAGAAGGCTTGTGCATAAAATCCCTATCTTGTACTTACTCATTCCATATCCCCAGACTAATTTCTGGCTTGTGGCCATCATCAGTGAGGAGCATTGGATCTGAGAGCATTGCACCCATGTGACTATAAAAGCTATTGAGCTTAGATTGAAAATATTATTGTGTTTTCAATTTCATTCTCATAGTTTTGTAGTAAAGTAGAGTTAAAAGGTGGCTGCTGGAGGGTTGCATTAGATACTAAGATCTAGGTGCAGTGCTCTCAGGTCCAAGGCTCCTCAATGATGATGGCCCCAAGCCAGAAACTAGTCTGGGGATATTGGATGAGTAAGCACTAGATAGGGATTTTATGTACAAGCCTTCTGGCATCCATTGATTACTCTGTTTGGCACAGGGTGGCACTACTATATAGAGTTTTGCCTTTGTTTAAAATATATATTTCTTGTTAGATAGCATTATTACAGTGATACCATTAAAAGATCGAGTTTGTTTTGTGGAGACTTTAATGTATGCATTGGTACAAATAATATGCAATTTCAAAAGTTACTGTAAATAATGATATTGGAATTGTAAATTCAAATAATATGTTATTAATGAGTTTACGTACATTAATGGATTGTCAATCACAAACACTTTATTTAGGCAGAAAGAATCACAATGGCATGTAATGGATTACATTATTGTTAGGAGTCAGAACACAAGAAGTATGCATTATGTGAGTCCTTACAAGTCAGATTATTGGACGGATCATAGATTAGTACATTCCAAGATTAAAATGATGGTTGTATTAAAAACTAGATAAGGAAATTGATATTTATACTTTAGGAGAATTTACTATATGCACCCAATTTCATATTCCTGAAGCATGAAATTCTCTTAAGGAGTGTATTATAAATACAAGCAAATCCATTTTTGGGTTCACTGAACAAAGGAATTATGACTGGTTTTCTGACAATGAAATTATTATTTGTGATTAAAATTAAATAAAAATGTGTGTCATTTATAGCTTGCCAGAATAACATGATTAAATGTGGCATTTCATAATGAACAGAAAAATCTGAAGGCAGAAATTCAACAAATGACAAAAATACTTAAAGATGATTGGTGTGTTAAAACTTCAAAGGAGATCCATATATTCATTCATTGTGGGCATCCTAGATTTTATTGATGCATTGAAAACAGCATATGGATCTGAAAAATAGTATCACAATCCTATTAATTCCAGAAATTACACTCCTTTATATAATGACAATGATATTCTGAACAAATGGAAAGAGTATTTTGATTATCTTCTGAATAATGAAATCATAATTTAGAATATGACTTTTAATTATATGTCCATGTTATTAACTAATTTATATTTGGACAAAGGTATTCAGCTTAATGAAATCAAAATAACTCTGTAATTCTTAAAAATAAAAAGGCCACAGCTCCTGATATGTTACCTTCAAAATGATTGGAATTTTTTTAGGGATATACAGACTCATGAAGTTGTATCACTTGATCTTAAGGGCACTTTTTTGTTCCAGTTTTAAAAACAAAGAGAATAGAAAAGATGGCAGTAATACAAAATATCATTATTATCCACTACAGCAAAGGTACATTCAAGAATTTTATTAAATAGATTGCCTCTAGCTTTCTATGAATAGTTACTAGAGACTCATTGGAGATTTAGGGAGTCAAGAAACCATATAAATATAATTTTTATTGTCAGAAAAAAAAAAGATTTCAGAAATAAACAAATGATTTATCCATTGCTTTTATTGATTTGATTAAGGCATTTGACATAGTTAATAGAAGTTGATAGCTTTATTTGAAATTAGTTGATTGTCTATGACATGGTTTGATGTTAAGTGCATGTTTAAACAAATATTAAGTTAATATAGTCTAGCAGGGCACCACTAGATTATTTGAATCTAGACACAGTTATATCTAATAACCTTATACTTCTTGCAGCACTGCTGTAAAGAGTTTTGGAGATATGGAGTCACCTTGTCTTACACCTTTCTCAATGTTGATTTTTCCAGTATCATTATGTAATCTAATTGTTGCTGTTGCATTTTTATAAATATTCTTTAAAATATGACAATATCCAGGTGGGAAATATGAGGAATTTGGAGTAAAAACTGGTGTTAAACAAAAACGTGTACTTGCTACAACATTGTTTTCAATTTTTATGAACGTGGTCTTTGCAATTGTTTATACATGGATTAACCAAATAGGAATCAAGATACAATATATATTTGATGATGGGATTTTAAGACAAAAATAAAAACTTTTATCTTCTTAGGTCCAGTATGCTGATGATTGTGTTATTTCTGCTAGTTCAAAAAATAATTTATAGAATGTTTTTAATGTTTTGAATGCAACTTATAAAGATCTTGGTTTCTTAATTAATGTCAAGTTTTTTATTTAAAGTGATGAAAGAAAAATCCTCAGCAAATTTCAACTGGGATGGTTGCCAATTTGAGAATGCAAATGTTTACTTTGGTAGATTTATAATTAGAAAGGTTGACTTAAGTCTTGGGGTCCAGCATAGACTCCAATATGCTGCTGCTTCTTATATTTATCACAGACAAATAACTACTGCAACTAAGTTAGTTGTACATAGTGTTATTTTACTTAATTTTTTGTATGGGAGTGAAACTTGGACAATGTATCAGTGCAATATAAAAGTATCAGAAAAGTTTAATTTATGGTACTATGATTGTGGTGAACTTTAGCAAAAAATGCACTCAGTTTATGTTGTAAAACAAATGAAACCACTTTCTTATGTGGATCAACAAACATATGTAAATTTGAAATCAATATTATGAATGTCCTATAAAATTTTAAAAATACAATGACAAGATCGTAAAACCAATCAATATGTCATTTTGATGTGTGTGATACTATTTGAATTCTTTATTGTAAAATTACTCCTTCAATGGATTGAATATGTAAATAAATAAACATTGAAAGATTTCCAAAAAGGATATTTTATGGTGAAGTTAGGAAAGGCAGACCCTGCCTACATTTTGAAAATTATCTCAAAAACAATCTAAAAAAGTACAATATCAATAGCCTCAATTGGGAAAAAATGGTAGACAATAGAATGCATCGATGAGCTACAATTAAACATGGTGTTGAAGCATTTCAGAGAGAAAAGTTTCTGCTGATGAAACTAAGACAAAATCATATAAATAGTAAATTAATCAAATTGTTCCATATGTCAATGTATTTGTGGTTCACAAATTGGTTTGTATACTCATTGCAAAAAGTATTTCTAGAGTAGTTTTTCTCTCTCTTGACTTCTCTCTTTATTGAATATGGAATGTATGTCTTTATTATTGTTCCCCTCTTTTTTCCAATGCATAAGCTTGTGGTTAAGACCTGTAGAGGTCCCTACCTTCGCATTTTCAATGGCACATGCTTTAGGTTTATTGTCTTAGTAAATATTATTAGATTTGGCAATCATTTGTTAAATCATTTTATCCTTAAGATTTATGTTCAATGTTCGTTTGTCTTTTGTTTAGTTTTTGGCAAACTTTAAGATGTAAATTTTTGTTAATGAAAAATAAAAATCAAATACCAATCATTTTTTTTGATTTTTTTAAAAATAAATTTCATTTTCAAATTCAAAAATAAATATTAACAGTTTGTAATATTTCAAGTAAATATCAGTCTGAGTATTAATTTAATTGTTCACAAAGTGAGAGTTCTTTGCTTTGCATATAAAAATAATAGAGATAAAAAAATGTTTATATATTAAATGCTTTTATTTACAGACAACTAAAAAAAAAGTGTTTCTTAAGATACAAAGGGTTTGTTTAGATTTAACATGAAATAAATACACGAGGAGAGAGGAGTTCAGAAATAAATTATGTCAATTCCTTGTTGTAAAAAATAGGAATTGACTTAATTAATTTCTGGATTCTCCATGCTTTTATTTCAAGTTAAATCTAAAAATCAAATTGTGGTTGAAGAAACAATTATTTTTTTTCTTTTTAGTGCACAGAAAATAAAAGAATTTAACATATAAAAAAAATTAATCTCTATTATTTTTAATATTTTAATATTGGCACAGTAAATTTTAAATTGACTTGACATTTATATATATATATTTTAAATTGACTTGACATTTATATATATATATTGTGCCCTTTTCTATAGGTCAGTAATAGTTCATAACAGTCAATTACTAAAAATTTTAAATTTTAGAATATGTTCTTTTGATTTATTAATTATAGTTTGTCAATTATGTTATAAAGTACAATTTGAAGCTAAAGAAAATACGTAGTATATAAAATTATAGCGAATCATTTAAAAGTAGTTAAGTAAAGCTTAAAATATTGTTTCATATGGTTGTAAAAGCTGGCCATATTAAATAACTCAGCTATAAACATTAAAAGTATATTTAAAAAATTCGATTTTAATAGTTTAAAACTTATAGTTAATAAATGCTATGTTTAAATTTATAATCATATTTAATAGTCAAAATTAATATAGTACATTTTAAATATAAACTTTATGATGGTGAAAATTGTATTTAATTCTATATTTTCTAAATTGTTCTTCCAAATTTTTTTTTATAATTATTTTATATAATATAATAAGTGTATCAATTTTATAAATCTGGGCAGGGAAATAGATTGAAAATCGTCTGTCAAAGTTATTAATCATGTGACTTGTATACTATATACTTTCACACACACACTTGTTTGAATTAATAACAAAGTTTAAAATATTTTAAAAGTTATATTATAGAATTGGATGGAATTGTCACCTAGCAAATAATAATAAATATTAAGTTAACTATCGTATGTAATGTTTTTAAGTAATGTAATAAAGACAAATACAGATATAATAAAAATTAAATATTTTGTTTAAATAAAAATAGATAAATGGAATAGGTTATTAAAATTATTTTAAAAGTTATTTTAAATGTTTAAATAGTTTTAATAAAATAATAATTTATTTAAAAGTAATATTTTAAATAATGTTTTAGGGTTATTATGTCATAATTTTTTATTTTCAAATATAATTCTGCTATAAACTGAAAATATGTAAATTTGTTCTCAAGTTAAAGTAAGAATCAACCAATCAAATGAGGTATTCTTACAGACTATAAATATGAATTGCACGGGGGTATAAGGGGAGATTAATAATGTATTAAAACCAGAGAAAGGTAAATTATAGCTATCAAAGAGAGAGTATTTTTAAATTTTTATTTTAATCAATTTTTTAATACTTTCTTATAGTTTTATTTGCAAAAAACTAATTGATATTTTTAAAAGTATTTTGCAAAAGAGAGTTTAAAAAATATATATATTTGGGAACTTCTTGAAAATGATTTTCTAATTTTTAAAAGTTACTTGCCAGGATTATTTTATCTGAAATTTGACCTAAACTTCGCAATGAAAAATGGATATACTATGAAATAAAATATGTTTAAATTATAATACAGCTTTATTTATGCTTAACCAGAGGACTGTTCTAACCATAAAAGAACAATACGGACATTATGCTGGAAGCTTAAACAGAATACTATTTGCCGTCTAAAAAATTTTGTGACGCATTATTTATAAGCTTATCCAGGAGTTTTTTTTTTAAAAAAAAGAATAAGATATTTATATCGTATGAGTTATCATAAAATATAATGAAAGAAATAGAATGTTTAGTCCTTTTTGAAGGAAAACATTTTTTTTAAATATATATTTTACAAGAAGTAAAAAGAACTTATTACGAAATAAAACCTATATAAAAAAAATGAACATATAGTAGATAAATAAAGGATGGATCCATGAAAATACAAATATTGTGTAAAAGTTTACTGGATAACTTAAGTTAAATTGAACAGAGTGATGCATCAGAGAATATTGAATAAACTTCGTGGGAATAATTCTTTAATATTACAGTTTAATAATTTTCATTCTGAATAGTAAAGACCCAGGATTATTTTCTATAAATTTTACTAAATGGATTAATAATTATTTTTATTTTTAAACTTTAATGAGCTTGGAGGAGAACATTTTAAAACTCCAGAGAAAA
Organism: Epiperipatus broadwayi; assembly: GCA_028023455.1. Lineage (NCBI taxonomy): Eukaryota > Metazoa > Onychophora > Udeonychophora > Euonychophora > Peripatidae > Epiperipatus > Epiperipatus broadwayi. The sequence continues at coordinate 12,480,804 of JAQFVV010012409.1, read as the reverse complement.
TAATAAATATTTTGGATTTTATCATGAACTTAAAAGACGTAATTATAGTTTTAAATTTTTATTTTACTAACTTAGTTAAATGTAAATTTTTCTATTTATAAGATTAGGAAAACATAAAACATTAATTTGTTAATAACATAAAATTTATAATATAATCTAATAATTTAGATAAGAATATTTTTAAATAAAATGTATGGATGTGTCTTTTCGTTTATGTATGCAATGTTTTTCTATATCCAGTGGATGGAAGAAGCCTACTAAAAATGATGACCAGATAAAAAGGGTTATTTTGGTAATAATAATGACTATTAATAATTTATAATGTATATTTTTGTTTTCTTTAGATCATCTATGAATCTAAGAATGAAGTGTAAAAGTTTTAATTATATGTAACGCATTTTCAAACAACATTTTTAAAAAACATTATGAGATAGGATTGATTTGAAAATATGCATACGACGATTATTTTTTTATATATTAGTGATATAATCCAACATAATAACAAATAATTATGTGATTCTTTTAGAACTTTCATGTTATTGGATATTCAAATATTGTCTAAGTAGATTGAATATGATTAGACATATAGAATAATGAAGTAAGCAAACTTTTCTTATGGAACAGTGAAATTGTTTTAAACTATCAATGAATTTTATTTATTGCTTTGTAAATGCAGATAGTTATTTATCGATGTAAGATGTAGAAAAATCTTGAGAAATAATGTTGAGATAGTGGCTTGGAAGTACTATAGTTAGCAGGAAACCAAGATGATGTATTTTTTAAAAAAGTAGGATATGATAAGGAATAGAAATAATATTTAGTCTTTATGTGGTTATCAGCATAGTTAACAAAGCCCTATGACTGATACACATTTTATTTGGACAGTGTTTTTTTTATATTTCTTTAAATACTTGATGTTTTAATAAAGCTGAAGAAATAGCTTTAACATCTTTTATGTACTACAGGTTATTAGACAGGTAAAGGTCATACCTCTTTGCACTGTGCCATGATTTTTTGAGATATATTAAGAGTGATACTCTAGCTTTCTTCCTTAAATCCTAACATCTGTTTCGCTATCTTTATTTCATGTAACTGCATCGTTCAGTAAGATATTTTGAAAAGAAATGATAAATAATTTAGAACTTAGGTTATGCTATCATTTTGTATAAGATTGGTTTATTTGCTTAGAAGGAATAGAATTTATAACTTGAAATTGAAGGTCCAAAGTATCCTAAGGAAAGGAAAGAATCATGGAATATATTTTTGAATTTATTTTCGGAAATGAAATATAAATTTTTAAAATAGAGTATCTAAACAAGATATTTTCTTTAGAATGTTGATTATTTTTAAATGCTTTATTATTATTTTTAAGAGAAAAATAAGTATTGCATATTTTTAAAATACAATAGTACAATGTAAATTATATAAACAATATGCATAGTATATATTTTTTTGTTTATTGAATAACAGGAATATATTGATTATTACACTTATATCATACTAAAGTAAGGCTAAATAAGTATATATTACGATTAGTAAACATCGTGTGATAAAACACTAAAATCTAGTACTGAATTTTGGATGAATATTTTATGTAACATCTTTGACTTTGCAAGATGAAATTTTTTTTTAATATTTTGAGAAATCCATACTCATTATAAAGTTAATTTTGTTTTTTTCTGTAGAATGTTTTCCTATGAATTTTTTTTTTAAAAATAAGATAATTTAATAATATTAAGGATGAAATATTCTGCTAATAAATAAATATATTTATAATAAGTTAACCATAATGAAAAACTAAATGATAACATTTTTTTTTATATATTTTGTCTTAAGTATAAATAAAGATATAACTAAACTATAAACTATTTTTATATAACTTAGTAGATAAAAATGTAAGATTAAAATAAGATATCCATTGTAAATAGTATACATAAATTGTTTATTTTATTTGTTGTTGTTAATAAACTTTGTTAAAATTTGTTTTTCAAAATTTTTGTGTCTTGATTGTTTATTTCTCCACTTCACTGCATGAAATCACGATATATTCATAACAATTGAAACAAAAATATAATTTTGCACAAAAAGATAAATAGAGAATTATTTAAGAATTTTAAATATTTTATTGGTATTCTTTTAATTAAATAATTATAATTTTACATTGTTTTATTGGTCATAAATCAGTTATCACAATAGTATACTGAATTATATGCTATTAGTTGCCACACATCCTTTGTCTATCAGATTATCATATGCTACCATGTATTAACTATATTATTACATGAAGATAAAAGATTATATAAAATTATTTGTATTATTTTATTATGGTAATAAAATTATAATAAAAGAAAAGATATCCAGTAGTAGTTAAACAATGAAGAATATTATTATTATTATTTATTATTATTAGTTTAAGTGTAGTATATTATGACATAAAATCCCTTCTCATATTTTACTACCGTATTTTTAAATTAACTTAGAATAAACTTTATGAATCTGAGATTATTTTATTGAGCTACAAATAGAAGATTAAGACTTAATTATTAGTTTAATCTTAGTGAGTATAAGTTATTAAAGTCGTAAGAATACTATGAGTTTGTTATTTGAAATAGTAAGGGGGGATAGTGTTCTTATGCCATTGAGGTAGTATCCTGTGGGATATTGGCTCAATGTAATCTATCTTGTTACCTGTATTTTCACTTCAAGTCTCATGAAAATATTAAAATATTTATTTAATTTATTTTATAAACTGAACCTTATTCGTATTTTAAATTTGAGCTAGTGAAACATTTTAATTTTAATGCTAAATATTTTATTTATTAATTATTAACTAAGCTAGAACCCGTTTTATTTCATATCATATATTATCTGGAAGTGAGGATGCACAAGACCAGGTTAGAATATATATATATATATATATATATATTCTAACCTGGTATATTTATATAACTATATAGCAGAAAGAAATATATATATATATATATATATATTTCTGCTATAAGTTAATAGGTATATCTTTATGTATATATCATATTTAATTTGAGTGCATAACAATACTATATGTGTATAATAAACTATTAAATGACTAAAAATATGAAATATTTTTTTAATTGAAAAATGTTTGATATTTTTACTTTTTATTCAAATTTTTTATTTTTTAAAAAAATGTTTATTAATGCTATATTGAAAAGAGATTCACTTAATACATATAATTTTACTGTAAATCAAATTGACAATTATAGTTTATATACATCACTAAATATTTCTCCATAAGTTAATATATATATATATATATAGTATGCATACATAATTTTATATATATATATATATATATATATATATATATATATATATATATATATATATATATATATATATATATATATATATATTTAAAGCATTAAGAACTTAGTTTTCTAGTAAAAATTGTTTAACATTTTTTCTTTATATTTGGGGAAAAAATTACAAAAAAATCTTAACAAAACTATGTTGTATACTAACTTTTTTATTTTAACTTAAATGAAACCAACAAAATAACCTACATTTCTTAAAACATTGAATTTCTAAGAACCATTTTTAAATTTGATATCAAAATATTCAAAACTTTCATCCTTTTTCAATATTGAATAAACTAGACCACCTACCTAAAACATTAATGTGCCATATCATTTTGGTAAACAAAATAAACAAAATTTTAACAAATTATATTGAATTTAAATCTCTTAAATCATGATGTTAAAATGTTATAATTTTAAATGCAAAGCAAAAATAAAGCTTTATATTGCCCTCCTGCAACTCTTACTTAAAACATTAAAGTTCTAAGAACAATTTTCCAATTTTATGTCAAAATATTATTCTGCCTTCTGTTTCATATCTAAGAAACTAGCATCTACCTAAAATATTAGTTTCATATTACTTAGCCCAGTACATCTTAAATTATGTACCTAATTTGAACCTATTAAGTCTATTAAATCTCAAGTAAAGCTTACAAACCAAAAGACAGATATTGTAACTTAAATAAAAGCATTTAATAAAAAAGTAAAAATGTCAAATATAATTTTTTCCATTCCCTGTATGAGATAAATGGAAGAGTAGAGGGTTTTACATATTGCTTCTATAGGAAGTATATTTATGATACCTTTTGAGATAGCCATAATAATAAGTGTATATATAAAAGATATTTAGTTTTTTTACACTGAATATATATTAACTTGAATAAAGTTCTCATATTTTACTTAGCTATAGTTTAATGCAAACTGTGAATGATGCTAAAACTACCAGCCATCCTATTGCAAATCATTCAATATGTTAAAATAATGATAAAGAATGGATTTTTTAATATTCAATTACCTTTACACCATACTAAATTGATTATCAAAGTAACTGAGAACTAAATAATATAATCAAATATTTTCAGGAATTTTATTTATGTAGCAACTGTGCAAATTTGCTGGCCTTCATATGATAAATCAAATTGTCTCATGCAGTTTAAGAGTAAAACATTATGTGTGGTTTTCTAGCAAAATAGAAATAGCAGACATGAATTTGTGGTGGGGATTGAACTGATTGATTGAAAGATGATGTAGATAAGCATTTTAGGTGTAAAAGTTGTTTTAAATTTACATAGAGAAAACTCATATAGAAATGGGCTGATTATTTTTATATTGATTTATTACAAAGATTATTTCCTTATGTAGTAATGAAGTATAGCAAACCTTAATATTTATTCAAACATACCCATATCTAACATAATATAACAACATAATATTTTACATAAAGAAATACAAATGATTAGTCTCAGACTAAATGTTATAATAATCCTTCATTAATTAAAGTTCATTTAAAATAAATATAAAGTGTCTGTAGACAAGTATCAAAATATCTTTACTTAGGTTTTAATGATTGTCAGTTTCCAACCAGTTGGCTTTTTGGTCTCCATCAATGGTTTTATAACTTCTGTCAAACAATAGAAGAGAGTATTTGGCAGCATCTATTTACAACATAGGCATTTATTCCAGGCATTGCTTCCAGGTGAGACCAGTTGATTTTGGAAGATTTTGGGGCATGAAGTCCAGTTGAACATCCTACAGCACTAGCAATCCATTGTTGTTAGTTCTGTGGCTTTTGCATCATTGTTGACTGCAGCTGTATTTGACTGACTTATGTTTACAGTTTTTGAATATCTGGATAATGAAAAACTCTGAGTCTGCATTCTGCATTCTGTCCAAACTGAATAATAATCCAAACTGAGTAATAATAGCAGCTGCAGCCTTTTATACTCTTTCTCTCTCATTGTTTTAATTCCTTATCATTATTTTAAATTTTGATCATAAGTCTGTTTTTTTAATAATTTTTACATTTTATTTTATGTAATTGATTATTATATTTGTTTTAATATAATCTTTTTTTAGATTAATCTACTATCACTTTTATGTGATAGTTTACATAGTTTTTAATTATTACAATTATTGGTTTTGGTTTTATAATCAATCAGAAATCTTACTAGCATTCCAAATTAATTAATTGATCTATTTATTTTTTGATTTTTACTAATATTTATTTTTACATCTTTATTTTTAACATTTTAACTTTTTCAATTTACAAAAAGGGGTTTTCTTTAAAAAGGAGAGTTTTCCCAATTCTTTTCCTACCCCATTCTCATGCAATTCTTTAATCTCTTTTAAAACAAAATATAATGCAATCTTTTTATTTTATTACACCTCAAAATCTACATTTTAAACCAAAAAAAAAACTACTCTAAAATATATTACTTTTATTTATTTATTTTCATTTCTATTAATAATTTAATCATTTGTTTTTAAATTACAAATATGTATCACTGGTATATATATATATATATATATATACCAGTATACAGTGATATAGATCGGAATATATACTGTTTCAATATATATATATATATATATATATATTGAAACAGTAAGGTCTGCTTTGCAGATCTTTGTTTCACCTTTTCTCACCTATTTCCTACCCTCATATCTTAGTTTGAACTCCAATCTATCGTAGTGTGTCTGCAATACGCTTATATACCGAAAATCCCACCTAATTTTAAACCACGAGTACAATGCTCAGATTATATATATATAACTCATTCCCAAATAAATAAAATTTTATAGATTATGTATTTGTTCACATAATTTAGATTTATTTAAAAGTAGGTTATATAAGTCGTAATTGTGCACACACTATGATATTATTTAAAACATATCAAAATTATAAATTGTTAAAGTTGTTTTGTTTGAATCTATTTACAAATATATATTACCAGTCGTAATATATTTTTGATTTAAAATAAAATTCATATTCATTTAGTAAATAGATTCAAATATTGCAATTTAAAAGTAAAATAATTTATTAAAAGTCATTCCAAATATTTCTGTTAAAATGAATGAGGGACAATAGTTTAATTAGTTAATTTATATAAGCTTATCTAAAAACAGCAGATGTCCACTTAAGGTTTTCTTTTAACTAGTAAAAATAAATTTTAATTGAATCTAGTTTGTAATTCGAATGTTGACAAGGAAATTAACAATAGAAATTAATTAAAATTTTGTTAAATTCCTTTAGACATTCGGATAGATTCAATTACAGCTGATAAGTCTGATATATTTCTGTAACGCTCCAGGGCAGTTCTATTGTTAAATTCTACTATAAAAAGAAGTTTTCTTTTGTTCTCCATTCTGGTCATTTTCTGATGATTATTCTGGTGTTTCTAATGAAATGTTTCTAGTCATTTGCTGAGGAATTGTTTCAAACCAAGACTTTCTATTCATTTGCTGATGAAATGTTTCTAACCAAAATTATTCTAATAATTTGCTAACCTTGACATGACAGAATAGAGGTGTCAAGAAGGCTATGTCCCCTTGGAATAGCTGGCCGCTGCTCCAGACCATCAGAAGCTATCACATAAGGAACCCTGGAACTGCTGCTGCCAAAATATCAACATTCCAGATTTTGCTGCTGAATTATAAAACCTGCCGAACATCTACCTACAAATGCGTCTCCAGAGGTAACCTAAATTAACCCAAGAGCTCTTGTGATTCCTAACTAACATGCTATAGCTATCCTAAATTGTTTTTTTTATTACACATAACTTTATTATGTACTGCTTTAATGTGTTCAAATATAATCAACAGTTTTGCTCTCTACCCTTGGGTTAATATTTTCTATTTATAAAGCTTTCTGTTATTTTATTATGATAATGGTCAGAATCATCTTTGATCGAGTGAATTATTCCCTTTTGTTGAAAGTAAGACACTGCTATTAAGGCATATTTTAAATGTATAATAATTCCCATTTTTATTATCTCACAAATCACCCGTTCGAGGGTGATTCTAATCTTCTTTAATATATAATAATCACATAGTTTAAAATCTACATTTTATTGATTTTAACATAATATGAGAGTATTTGCGAGGTCAATGATTTAAATGTGTCCCCAAATGCATGATTGCGTAAATAAACCTATGCTTTCTTTACCAACCCGCAAGCATACATTTTCCTATGTTAAATACTGCGTTCTACTTTAATTACAAAGTTCATCATTGACGTTGAGAATGTGTGGACCCTTTTAAATGAATTTATGGGAATTTGATTGGGCATTTCTCTTAATCCAAGTAAAACTCATTTAGTATGTTTTATATACATTAGTCTCGTATTGCTGGTAAATGAATTGGTTGTTGAGACCGCTTTGTTTTGCTTTTTCAAGGATTCTTTACACGGCCAAGTCTGTTCTCTTCGCTTCTTGCAGTTTCCAGGCAGAGTGTGTCCACAAATGACACACCTGGGAATTAAACACAATCGTCACCCAGTCGTTAAGTTTCGGCTGTTCATGACAACACTTTCCTATGGGTTAGTGGTGAGTTGCCCTCCATAGTCATTCCAAATAGTTCACTATTGCTTTATTTTATATTTATTTTTACAAAGCATCCGTGACTTAAATGTGTCACACCCTCCAACTTTAATAAATTCATTATTAGCAATACTGACCTCCCATCTGCTTTAATTATTATTATCAAATAAATGCCTTGATCCCATCCCCACTTTATTGCTTAGTAAGCTTTTGTCCGTGCCATTCTCGAGATCAATAAACATTATATAACCCGTAATATAAAATATTTTATTAAACTGTTATAATTACTAAAAGCACTTCGCACATGTTCCAATCTCTGTAAGCACATTATCGTAATGCTATTAGCCCGAGGGATAGACTTTATAATTTTGCTTTAAAACCTTTTGTCATTTATTGGAAGGTAATGCTAACAATTATTTAATACGCGTCCCTGTCTCATATAAGCAGACAGTGGCATCATAATATATTTCTATATAAATAAATTTTGAAATCATTTAAAACTAATTTTGATTCTATTTTATTGATTCCTATCACTGTTTCAGTCTGTCTCTCTCTCTATATATATATATATTATAATTTCTTTTGAGAGAGAGATATCACTGTTTCAGTCTGTCTCTCTCTCTATATATATATATATTATAATTTCTTTTGTACATCCATAGACGTTAATTACCAACCTAAACTTATCTTAATATAGAGTCTTTTGTTTCTTCCTGACCACCAGGCACCAGTAAAGGGTTATACTAGTAGTAGCATCAGATGCGTTATCACATAGGTGGCACTGTAAAATTTGGTCTTTAGATTCGAACTTAGTATATCTAGAAGGCAACCCCTCCTAGAATGTTCAGTTCCATGTTTGGGGTTTGAATTCTGCAGTGTGTTAGCGAGAGAGACGATTCTGACTGTTACAATATATATATATATATATTTGTTTTGTAACACATATCTGGCTGCATTACAATATATTTAATTGTGAAAATATAATAATATTGGATAAAGAGGAAAAGGTAAAAAGAAGAAAATTCAAGAAAGATCTTCATATGATAATAGCAAATAATCCTATAAGTGAACCCAGTATGGCAATACCTAATATATGAAAACCTCTAATTAGCCTCCCTCTTAGAAAAAAGTATTAAAAATTGAATCAGAAATATTTGAATCAATCCTCATGGATGAGTATGATTGTTTCCTTTGACAGAATAGCTCAGTTGGTTAGAGTATAGTCTTAATATTTAATATTCAAGAATCTAAGGGTTTAAATTGGTCTCCTAGGCTAATACTGTCACTCATCAGTCCAGCAACTTCTGAAGAAGAGTGCAAAATAATATTACTCAAAATGTTGCATAATTGCTAACTTGTGTTGTCTATTTGTGTGTTATTACTAACAACTTGTTTGTATTTGAAAAGGTTAAATAAAGTTTGAAATTTTCTATACATTCAACATTTAATGATAGAAGATGGAAATAGTCTAACATATCCTATCTAATATACCATCATCAAAAATCTTCAGGCAAATCCCAATGTTATCTCTATATCATAAAATTTTTAGAAAATGTGTACAGAATATTTAAAAATTTCTTCTGATTTTAAATTGATTCTAAAATTTTGTGTTGAATTCAATTGTTTTGAAGTTTATAGTAAAAATTCTTGTCTTTTGATTCTAATATAATTTTGATCACACAAATATCTGTGAAATCAAATTACATGGGTTATATATTATATTACTATCAATAATATCATTAGGATCTTTGTTTTCTGATATATATATATTTCTCTTTACTGACAATATTATCACTCTGCCTCAAATCCTTTGATCACCACTAAAAACTTTCTGATGTGTAATATTGGGGGGGGGGGCTATGACATCACAAAGATTGTTTGCATTTTAATTGTTTATAGATAAGTTATGGAGGTATGATAAATAAAATTCATAACTATTGCATAAATGTTAGACTAATACATGGGTTTGAGGTTGGGTTTTTTCATACTTAAATACTGTTTTCCACTTAAAAGGAAATTAAAGAGTTGCTCTCACTTGTATCGATGACATTTTCGCAGTAATTGTATTTTGAATAATTTCCATCATCTAATATTAAAAATTTATAAATAAAAATTCAAATTTTATTTAAACTTTTAAAATACATTCAACTATTAGTAACAGTAGCTCGCCGAGACTGGTCAAGCAGGAGAATGCCCGGGTCTCCTGGAGTTAGTAAGGTTCCGCACTGAGCTACCTTATTTTAATCGACAACACAGCATGTATTTTATGCAGTAACAAAGTAGACTGAGAGACCTACATATGATGCAAGTTCTTATACGTAAAGCTTATTTTTGAAATGAAGCGCATCAAATTTCCAAATGTCTCACCTTTTAAACGTTTTTTTTATAAACGCGCAAACGGCTGATAATTTCTAACCAAATAGTCCCATGCCGCTAGCTGGACTAAAACTACTGATTCTGAAATTAAAGCCAGAAAAATAAAATTATACTAATTTTGTTTGTCTCTATGAGATGGCATGGAGAGTTGAGGGTCGTGTGAAAGTCTGAGTTCGAATCCCTTATATAAATGTATTTCAAGTTAAGCATTATTATTTAAATAAAAATAAATGTTATGTATGTTTCTTTTTTGTATTAGAAATTAAAGATTTTATTTATTTATTCACTTTTTTTTATTTAGTGGGGCCTCCACTCCATATATGTGCTGGGGTTTCAAAATCCAAAGGGCGGCACTGGATAGTAATGGTACATAGGCTAGTAAAACATCATAAAGTTTTGAGTAGTATTCTTCTCTTTTCTTCAAGTATTTCTGGCTTGACCAATGACGTACTAGCATGGGAATCAAACCCGAACTTTTAAATTCCTCAATATTAAATTTAAGGTGACATTTTTATCAACTAGGCAATTCACTAAATTAAAGGTCCGGATACGATTGTCATGCATTCGTCAGACCAGCATCACTTAATTAAATAAAAAAAATCATTCGAGACGTTGTTTTATATAATAACCTACCAATAGCTTAATATATTTGAAAAGTTTAAATAAAGTTTGAATTTTTCTAAAGACATTTAAATCATTTAATATTAAATGATGGAAATAGTCCAATACATAATTATAACTTCTCTCGTTTATTTCCTATTATATGTTTTTATTATAAAATAATAAATTTGAAGATATTAGTGTTTTTTTTTTTTCGTATATCATAGCATCGGCCGGAACGCGAACCCACAACCGTCGGCAACCAACCACTTGCTTGCAAGGCGGCTGCGATGACCTCTCGGCTAACCACGTTTTAAAGACATTATTTGCATCAATCTTTTTAACTTTATATTATTTGTTAGTTTTTATTATTATTATTTTTAGAAGAAATAACTTTCAAAATAGAGTGCATGATTAAATATTTGTGAGCTCATTACAATATTATTTTGATAATTGCTGTCCTTAATGTAGCCATTACTATTAATTAAAAAGATTTTTCCCTTTTTAAAAACTAATTTCTTTTATTAAGTTAACTCTATTAGTCCTTACAGGCATTTTAGCTACGTTTTCAGAAGTGATTTTCTACCCCACTTGTTACGAACTGAATACTTCGTTCAGAAAATTCATTCTGGAAAATTACATTTACCATTGTTAGTTGAATTAGCAGAATCCGTCTTTATAAAAATTTGCTTGACAGCATTGGTTCGTCCGGAAGACAATCAATCTAAAAAAGAAGAAGCACAATTTGAAATGTTGATTGCTTTAAACTTGCAATAAACCAACTTGGTCATTTCAACATGTCAGTCTATTCTTTTGCCATTTCACTTAATATGCTTCAGAATATAGATACAATAGAAATTTTCAAAGTTTAAAACTAAATAAAAAAAAGAAAGAAGAAGAACATTAAATAAATACAAATAATAGAAGTAACGTGACTGGTGAAAATAACAACAATATATAAAGGTAGGCTTAAAGATTTCCATGATCATCAAACATTACACTAATAAAAACAGTTTTGGCAAAATATTTATTTACTATTTTATCAAAGCAGATATATTCGTACAGGAAAAAAAACAGATCACTTATAAAATCATATTAATTAAGATAATGATTATGATCATATAATAAATAAAATAAAAATTGATTGATTTATTGTTTGGGAGTTCGTAAGAAATTCGTTACTAGAAATGGTAGAGCTGAACGTAATTCAACAAGTTTGAAGCTTCTGTCAGTAAATGTTAATTTAATGAAAATAATTATTTTTAATTTGAATATTTGCATTTGTACATATAATTACATACAGATGTATAGACGGCGATAACACTTTTTTTTTCGATTATTATATAAACGTTAGGTTGTGTTAACGTAATTTTGTACAAAACTACAAAAGATTAAAAACAAACAAACATGGTGGTCTTTATTTGATGAAATATTTTTTCCCTAAAAATTCTATTTTTTTAAAATAAAAAATAACAAAAAGTATTTAAAAAAATCAGTGAATACTATGATTAAACAAAAACATAAATTTATCTGAAGAAAAAGTAAATTTAATGAAAAAAAAACTAGAGGGCAATTATTACCTAATAATTAAAACACGGTTTAAACGTCTAATCCTGCTAAAAATACCAACTTAAAATGGATATTAATTTAAAAAAAACTGTATTCTGATTACATATTATTTTAGATCATCTTTTGAACCGAATGACCAAATAAATAGATCACGTTATGTACTGGCTAGACAAACATAATGAAAATATCTTAAATATATTTCCAAAAAACTTCATTAGTGATTGAACTATTTCATTAAAAAAATCATAATTAAGGATTGCAGATGTAGTAATTCTGTTTCCATTGTTGTTTTCTTAATAGTAAGAGCTCTCCATGCTCATGTATACTTGCATACACGAAGGTAGAATAACTGGAGTTAGAATTGTTGTGCATATAATAAAAAAAGAGTACAATATGGTTAGCAACACACAAATTATTGTTACAATTATTAAAGAGATGATCAATGGTCTAAAAATTTTATGATAGCTGGGCTATATACCTATCTAAGTGGCAGAAGATAATAAAGTTAAAAAAGGGAGATAGTTAGCAAGTAGAAAGAAACACTGCATTTCAAATAGTATTTTGTTTTTGAGGAACTGAGATTATATCCTTTAAGGCAACTGAATATATTAGACAGGTTAAACATGTTATTTCTGAAGGTCTTGTCAATATTTTTTAAATGTGTATTTTGTCAATAAATTGAATTCAGTTTATAGCAATAATAATATAATAATATAATGACGATATCACTAAACACCACATGGTCATTCTTTTTGCTTACACAAGCTGTTTACACAAAGAGAAAACTCTCCATATAGTAGTACCAGTCAGTGCAAGCCAGAGTAATCAACCTTCCTGCATCCTTTGATTACTCTGCCTTGCACTATGTGGTTCTACTGTGTGGAGAGTTTTGCCTCTGAATAATGATGATGATGATGAGTTAAAATATTAATGACATTGATGAATCTGCTGCTGCTGCTACTGCTACTACTACTGCTACTGCTACTTCTGCTACTGCTGTTGCTACTGCTGCTGCTACTACTACTGCTCCTGCTTCTCCTGTTGCTCCTGCTGCTGCTGCTACTACTGCTATTGCTACTACTACTGCAACTACTACTGCTACTGCTCCTGCTACTAATCCTGCTCCTACTCTTGGTCCTACTCCTGCTTCTACTCTTGGTCCTACTCCTGCTCCTACTCCTGTTCCTACTCCTACTTCTACTCCTGCTCCTCCTGCTCTTTCTCCTGTTGCTGCTGTGACTGCTACTGCTGCTACTACTACTGCTACTACTACTACTACTACTACTCCTAATACTACTCCTACTCCTACTACTACTCCTAGTACTGCTACTCCTGCTACTGTTACTGCTACTGCTACTGTTACTCTTAGTACTACTACTACTATTACTACTACTATTGCTATTGCTGCTACCACGTCTGCTACTACTACTACTACTACTTTACTATTTACTATCACCACCACTATTATTAATACTACTATTAATAGTAATAATAAAAATTTATTTCTATATTAAACAACAGCTTTTAAAACCACAAATATTTTTCATGGGTTTATAATGGTAAAACCCACATAACATTAATTTAAAAAAATCTAAATAATAATTTTACAATAAAATAAAATCAAGGTGTTATGTTTATAACAGAGAATATGAAAATAAAATATTGGAAAATAAATTAAGTCATGTTTCTATTACTGAAAATTGACACTTTACTTAATCGTCATTGTATTACAAAATGTCATTGTGTCTGTTGCTAATTGACATAAAATTATATATATCAAGTAATTGTTTATTGTTGAGCAATTGATTGTAATATTTGTTTTTATTAATATATTTGTTCATCAGAAGCCTTCTGTGATTTTGTATTTATGTTTGGTTTGCAAGTTTTTCACATAACTAAGACACAATTATGAATTAATAGTGTAAACTGTTACATATTATTTTATTAATTTCAATACCTAAAAAATAAATTTGAACTCAGCACCATATGACTGAGCTTGTGGACTTTATTGAATGAAGTCATATTAAATTCTAAGTTTCTGTTCTGTGTTTTTCATTATTTCATAAATATCAATATAATAATAATTCTGAATTACAATTTTTTTAGAATAAAATGTTTTATTTTTTTAATATTTATTATTATAATGGATAAAAGTAGAAAAATTTCAACATTGTTTTTGCATCTAATTTTAAAAATAAATAAATAAATGTCAAGATTATTTTTAAAATATTACTAAATCCACCACTTTATTAATTTTGTTGTAATATCTTGTATAAATCTAATTTATCTACCTTAGTTTGAACATCTAAACAAAATTTTTTATTGTATATATATATGTACACATAATCTTATGTTTAGACTCTTCCTAAATTTTCTTCAGAGACCCTCAGAGTGGCTCTGAAGAAGGCTGCAGGACAGTCAAAATGTAAAATTGCGAGTATGTATATGCAATAAAAAGCATTTTTGCTAAAAAGTATTGAAAGTAAGGTGATTAAAGTGGACCATTTAAGAATCATAAAACTGTTTTATATGAAAGAATTTGGTACATATTGTAACAGTCAGAATCGTCTATCTCACTAACACACTGCAGAATTCAAACCCCAGACATGAAACTGAACCTTCTAGGAGGAGTTGCCTTCTAGATATACTAAGTTCGAATTTAAAGTCCAAATTTCACAGCGCCGTCTACGTGATAACGCATCTGATGCCACTACTAGTATAACCTTTGACCGGTGCCTGGTGGTCAGGGAGAAACAAAGGATTCTATACTAAAAGAAGCTTAGGTGGCTAATTAACGTCTATGGATTTACAAAAGAAATGCAGAAAATATATATATATATACTGAGACAGTGATAGGAATCAAATAAAATAAGAGATCAAATTTAGTTTTAAAAAAATTCACAAAATTTATTTATATAAATTATTTATATAACGCCACTGTCTGCTTATATGAGACAGGGACACATATTAAATAATTGTGGGCATTATATTCCAATAAATGACAAAAGGTTTTAAAGCAAAGTGATATATTCTATTCCTCGGGCTAATAGCATTACGATAATGTGCTTGATGAGATAGGAACATGTGCGAGGTGCTTTGAGCAATTATACAAGTTTAAAAAAATATTTGAAAATTAAGTGTTCTAAAATATTTATTGATTTCGAGAATAGCACGGACAAAAGCTTACTATGCAACAAAGTGGGAATGTGATCAAAGCATTTATTCGATAATAATAATAATAATAATAATAAAGTTACATTGGGAGGTCAGTATTGCTGATAATGAATTTATTAAAGTTGGAGGGTGTGACACGTCTAAGTCACAGATGCTTTGTAAAAATAAATATAAAATAAAACAATAATGGAATATTTGGAATGATTACAGAGGGCATCTCGCAGCTAACCTGTAGGAAAGTATTTTATGAACAGCCAAAACTTAGCGACTGGGTGACGATTGCGTTTAAATCCCAGGTGTGTCTTTTGTGGACACACTCTGCCTGGAAACCACAACAAGCGAAGAGAACAGACTTGGCCGTGTAAAGAATCCTTGGAAAAGTAAAACAAAGTGGTTTCAACAACCAATTCATTTACCAGAAATACAAGACTAGTGTATATAAAAACATACTGAATGGATTTTACTTGGATTAAGAGAAATGCCCAATCAAATTCCCAGAAATTCATTTAAGAGGGTACACACATTCTTGATGTCAATGATGAACTTTGTAATTAAAGTAGAACATGGTAATTAAAATAGGAAAATGCATGCTTGCGGGTTTGAAAAGTAAGTATAGATTTATATACGCAATCATGCATTAGGGTACACATTTAATCATTGACCTTGCACATACTCTCATATTAGATTAAAATCAATAACATGTAGATTTTGAACTATGTGATTATATTATATTAAAGAAAAGAATCGCCCTCGAACGAGTGATTTGCAAGATAATAAAATTGGAAATTGTTTAGACATAGCTCAATCAAGCTCTTAATTTATAAGTGTGATATGAGAAAATATTTAAAATCTCTATCCAAAACACTCCTATTTCCTTGACCAACTTGGTTTCGAGCTTATGGTTCATGTCAGTGAAAAGCTAGAGTATTCAGACACTAGACCTAAAATATCAACTCAAAAAACCAGCACTTATTTCGTATGGATATTTAAGTAGAAACTCTGAAATTTTCGGATATGAAAATGTCTAAATCCAGCTATCTAACTTAAATGGCTATATGGGACTGAACTAAATCCGAATCTACCATATTTTAATAGCCTCAGCATAGCCAAAACCTTAAAGGTAAAATTACAATAATTAAGAAAGCAAGTCATATATAATGTGACATTACTTTTAACAAGCTTGTAGTTACAAAAGTGCACACAGACAGCATACCAATAGCTCAATCAAGCTCTTAATTTATAAGTGCGGTCTGAGAAATATTTAAAATCTCTATCCACTATCTCCAGATCAACTTGGTTTCGAGCTTATGGCTCATGTCAGTGAAGAGCTAGAGTATTCGGACACTAGACCTAAAATATCAACTCAAAAAACCAGCCCTTATTTCATACGTATATTTAAGTAGAAAGTCTGAAATTTTCAGACATGAAAATGTCTTTAAATCCAGCAATCTAACTTAAATAGCTATATGGGACTGAACTAAATTCAGATCTACCATATTTTAATAGCTTAGCATAGCCAAGGCCTTAAAGGTAAAATTATAATAATTAAAAAATCAAGTCATATATAACATGACATCTTGTTAAAAGTAATCTCACTTTATATATGACTTGCTTTTTTAATTATTATAATTTTACCTTTAAAGCCTTGGCTACGCTAAGCTATTAAAATATGGTAGATCTGAATTTAGTTCAGTCCCATATAGCTATTTAAGTTATTGAAATAAATGAGAGAGTGCAAATCTCTTAAGTGCTTATGACTACAACCAGCCAATCAAATCTTAAGCACTGGGATAGAGAATTTTAATAAGAAAAGAGCGGTTCCACTCTTTTCTTTACTTGTCTCAATATATATCCAAGCCAGTCCAAAGTACTTATATTTGAAAGCGTGAATCTTAAATATCATCACACTTAATTAACTAAAATCAAGTTATAAACATACAGTG
Source organism: Epiperipatus broadwayi (assembly GCA_028023455.1). NCBI lineage: Eukaryota > Metazoa > Onychophora > Udeonychophora > Euonychophora > Peripatidae > Epiperipatus > Epiperipatus broadwayi. The sequence continues at coordinate 12,463,269 of JAQFVV010012409.1, read as the reverse complement.
TGAAATCTTATATAGCTGGATTTAAAGACATTTTCATGTTCAAAAATTTCAGAGTTTCTACTTAAATATATGTATAAAATAAGTGCTGTTTTTTTGAGTTGATATTTTAGGTCTAGTGTCCGAATACTCTAACTCTTCACTGACATGAGCCATAAACTCGAAACCAAGTTAGTCTGGAGATAGGAGTGTTTTGGATAGAGATTTTAAATATTTTCTCATACCACACTTATAAATTAAGAGCTTGGTAAGCTATTGGTACACTCTCTGTGTGCATTTTTGTAACTACAAGTTTGTTAAAAGTAATGTCACATTATATATGACTTGCTTTTTTAATAATTATAATAAATATTGTTCTTTCAAATTTTCAAAGTTAACTATAATATGCCAGTTATTTTAATTTAAGAAACAATTATTTTCAACTAGATTTATGCCTTGTCACTAAACTATAAATTTAAAGTTTGATAAACTAATTTTATAAGTTGATAATATTTATAAATTTGTATTATATAAACATTCCTCTTAATAAATAAATTACTAATGAAACTAATTAATCATGTAGAGATTAGCAAATTTTCTCTTACATGTCAACAGCTGCATTTTTAGGTACTTGTAGTTGATATTGCTTTTCCATGGTTTTCCCAAATAATAACAAGCTTAACTGTTCCTTTAAAATTCCATTAGTTGTTATTATAATTATGATTTGACATCCAAGATTGCAGTTAGGTCATTGAGAAGAAACTTTGCTTATTTTACATCATTGTTTTAAATACCACTCATAAAATATATAATCTTATTCAGCTTGTTAATTAATTACTTTTACTTGTTTAAAAAAGAAAATATAGTAAACTTTTTATAATTTTTACAAAATTTTGTGAAATGGGTATTCACTTTTAATTTTAATAATTTTTTTAGTTCATCTGCTACTTACCTTATATACTGTAGACAATATTACATCAGATGGCTAATTAATTAAATTTTATTGGTCGATAACTAAAATCAATCAGCTTATTTTTGAATAATTATCTTTCTATCTATATTTTAAAATAATTTAGATTAATAAATATTTTAAAAACTAAGTTAAATTGAATAACTTTCATACTTAACTTTAAAATATAATTATAATTTTTAATAGCTTGTAATTTTAATTGATTTTAAATAAGATATTTAATAACAGTTTTTATATGTGAAATACATTATTATTATTATTATTATTATTATTATTATTATTATTATTATTATTATTATTATTATTATTATTATTATTATTATTATTATTATTATTATTATTATTATTATTATTATTATTATTATCATCATCTTATAATAACTAATTTTTTAGTTTTATATTCCAGAATTCTGCATACATAGTTACACATTTACCATATAAACAATCACTGTTATTTAAATAAATTGAGACTTGATTTATTAATATTGTAACTTTTAAAACATTTTATAAATTTGCATAGGTGCATTGTAAGTAGGCTCATATTCATTAAAAACCATTATAATGAAATCATATATGAATGTTTATACTATAAATAAATATTTCTTTAAATCTTATACATTAAGCTACTTATACATATATATATATATATATATATATCAAAATTAATAGTATTACTATTAGATATTCTTTAAATTTAAAATTTTGGCTGTACTATATGTTTCATATCCTACTTTAACTACAGCTAACCAATCAAAAGTTTACAAAATATATTGTACCATTTATTTATACAGTACAAATATATTGGCATCTGGTAAGATATTTAAAAGCTAAAAAAAAGGTAAATTTAGCGATCTTTTAAAAGAAAAACATTTTTAGATTTTTCTGATTAGTATAATTTATTTTTTTAAAAAAAAACGTACAATGAAAATTAAAATTGTCATCGTATTTTTTTTATGTAATTAAAAATAAAAGTTAAATTGGAAGGAATAAATGGCATACAGATTACTGATCCAGATAAAGTAAAAATTCCAAAAGTAAAAAGATTACAATTAGAAAACCTTTTAATAATTAAAGATGGCAGAATTATGCTAAAAAAATAATAACTTTATAACTTAAATTTAAGAGAAAGTGTAGAAGATTATTATCGTATATGCTGATAAAAGAACGAACAAAAGATATGCACAGAAGTTTCAAAACTAGATCAGGGTATAAAAGGAGGAGGACAACATCGATCTAGGTCTTCTCTATACCTTCTAGTTACATGTCTGAAAGCTGGAGGTTTCCATGAGCATAACCTGTGGCAGTAATAGATGTCTGCACAGGTATGCCACTTGCAGTACCTAGTCATCAAGCAAGCAATGGAGACGGGCCTTGTGAAGACCACTTTTGGCAATAAAAGGGTCACGACAACCATGCCTTTTCTTCAAGAGCATAACCTGTGGCAGGAATATGTCTGCACAGATACGCCACTTGCAGTACCTAGCCATCAAGCAAGCAATGGAAACGGGCCCTATGAAAACCACTTTTTGCAATAAAAGGGTCATGACAGCCATGTCTTTTCTCTGGTTAAAGAATGGAACAATAATGGAAGATGCCGGCAGGAGAGACCGATGGAAATTTTTAGGAGCTAGGGATACCAAAAACACACACCAAATTTACCGGTAAGTTAAGAGTAATTTTTCCTAATTGTGACAAAGTTTGCAAACAATTATAAAAATTGATATCAAAATAATCCCGATCAAGACTTCAAAATTTATTCTTCAAGAGACTCTTGTGTACCTAAGAACTATAATCATTGAACTGTTTTTTTATTATTAATTCATATCTGGATTAGTGTATGTGTCATCTTTCCAATTAATTAAATCATAACGTTTTTGTTTTTTATTATTTATATTTTAATTTGTTAAAATAAAAATCTTGATTTCTAATACCCCTATTCATTGTACATTATTAATGATTATTAATAAATTTATTAAAGTTAATTATGATTTGAAAATATAATTTACCCTGCCAACACTGTATCAAAACTCAATCTTCCAGAGTTTCAAGATAATTTCATCGTAGCTAAAAAAATAAAAAAGGGATGTTTGCCAGTGGATTCTAATATAGAATTCTGGCGCCTTTCAAATAAATTAAAAGCTGGTTTACTTTATCCCATTATTTTAGTAGCTACATTAGTTATAAGAGTGTTGTGTGACCAGGAAAAATAATTGCATCCATTAAATCTTACTGAATTGTATGACGAAACAAATTTAATAGATAGGACGTAATTTGGTCACCGAGTATGAGTAGTTGACTCGTTTAAAACACTAAATAATGTAGTGGACATTACAATGGCGGCCCAACTCGTGGTTTGGATGAGAACTATGTCCTGAGATAGGAGTAAAATAATAAAATTTTAAAAATAGTTTTAAAAAATAAAAACGAGCTAGCCAAACCAGATTATACAGTTAAAAATATATATTTTAAATATGTATAGAAAAACCGAGTAGAGACTTAAAATTTAAGAATAAAATTAGTTTAAACACCCATTTTATTCTCATCTTCTGGTGGCGGTGGTATTGTACCATTTATTTATATGGTACAAATATATTGGCATCCGGTAAGATAGTTAAAAGCTAAAAAAAAAAAGTAATTTTAGCGATCTTTTAAAAGAAAAACATTTTTAGATTTTTCTGATTAGTATAATTTATTTTTTTAAAAAAACATACAATGAAAGTTAAAATTGTCGTCGTATTTTTTTATGTAATTAAAAATAAAAGTTAAATTGGAAAGAATAAATGACATACAGATTACTGATCCAGATAAAGTAAAAATTCCAAAAATAAAAACATTACAATTAGAAAACCTTTTAATAATTAAAGATGGCAGAATTATGCTAAAAAAAAACTAATAACTTTGTAACTTAAATTTAAAAGAAAGTGTAGATTATTATTATCTTATATGCTGATAAAAGAATGAACAAAAGATATGCGCAGAAGTTTCAAAACTAGATCGAGATATAAAAGGAGGAGGACAACCTCGATCTAGGTCTTCTCTATACCTTCTAGTTACGTGTCTGAAAGCTGGAGGTTTCTGTGAGCATAACCTGTGGCAGTAATAGACATCTGCACAGGTATGCCACTTGCAGTACCTAGTCGTCAAGCAAGCAATGGAGATGGGCCTTGTGAAGACCGCTTTTGGCAATAAAAGAGTCATGACAACCATGCATTTTCTTCACGAGCATAACATGTGGCAGGAATATGTCTACACAGATACGCCACTTTCAGTACCTAGTCATCAAGAAAGCAATGGAAATTGGCCCTGTGAAGATCACTTTTTGCAATAAAAGGGTCACAACAGCCATGCCTTTTCTCCGGTTATAGAATGGAACAATAATGGAAGATGCCGGCAGGAGAGACCGATGGAAATTTTTAGGAGCTAGGGATCCCAAAAACACACACCAACTTACCAGTAAGTTAAGAGTAACTTTTCCTAATTGTGACAAAGTTTGCAAACAATTATAAAAATTGATATCAAAATAATCCCGATCAAGACTTCAAAATTTATTCTTCAAGAGACTCTTGTGTACCTAAGAACTATAATCATTGAACTGTTTTTTTATTATTAATTAATTCATATCTGGATTAGTGCGTGTGTCATCTTTCCAATTAATTAAATCATAATGTTTTTGTTTTTTATTATTTATATTTTAATTTGTTAAAACAAAAATCTTGATTTCTAATACCCCTATTCATTGTACATTATTAATGATTATTAATAAATTTATTAAAGTTAATTATGATTTAAAAATATAATTTACCCTGCCAACGCTGTATCGAAACTCAATCCTCCAGATTTTCTAGATAATTTCGTCGTAGCTAAATAAATAAAAAAGGGATGTTTGCCAGTGGATTCTAATATAGAATTCTGGTGCCTTTCAAATAAATTAAAAGCTGGCTTACTTCATCCCATTATTTTAGTAGCTACATTAGTTAGAAGAGTGTTGTGTGACCAGGAAAAATAATTGCGTCCATTAAATCTTACTGAATTGTATGACGAAACAAATTTAATAGATAGGATGTAATTTGGTCACTGAGTACGAGTAGTTGACTCATTTAAAACACTAAATAACATAGTGGACATTACAATATTAATAATGATTATACATAAAAACCTTTCTTGCCACATGATTTTGTGCCCTTTTAAATGTTAAGCATCTATTTTAATGTTAACCAATTATTACATATACAATGTATCTAATGTTCTATGATGGAAATAATATGACAATAATAAAATAAAACATCAATAAAACAGAATAAAATTATGATGTAACGATTCAATATAAGTTCAAAGAACTGACTATATCACATAATATGCAGAATAAATAAAACATACACTATACAATTTTACATATACTACCTTATATAATTTTCCATTTATTTTTATTGACCAGGTGTTAATTAAATTTATTGAAGTTTTATAAACATTCATACAATTATTTAAATTATGCTTAACATAATATGTTTCATATAATTATGATTTAGGTAGATTTTAAGATAAGAGTTATTTATCTTAGAGTCTAAACCAGAGGTATTAATCATGAAGAATAATGTCTTTTATAATGTCATTCTAATGGTAGACAAGTGGATTTGTAAATAATAGTTCTGAATATGTTATTTTTAGCAACTATGCCACAAATTATAATAGATGGTAAAAATAAGTATCATTTTATAAAATGATATTTAATCGAAGACTCATTTTGTTACTATATATGGTAATAGGATTTGAAAGTAATTCCAATCAAAAGATTTTTAAAGAACATTATCATTATCACCATTTTGAATCCTTATCAATCCACTGTAAGATAAAAGTCTCTCCAAGTTCAATTCATCTTCTTTGATATTTAGCTTCTCTTTTCCACATCATCCCAGCATTCTTCTTTATTTCATCCATCCATCTCACATATAGTATTTTTCTAGTACAGTACTTACAATCTCATGGAATCCAGTAATGAATATAATTATAATTTAAGGCCTTATGAATAATCTTGAGATTAATATGATTTCTCTAATTTGAATCAGGGGAAGTACTATAGGACACAAGCTTGATCTTTTAATAGTTTGATAAAAAATACGTTCCTATGTCAATTTTATATAATGATGAATTGATATGATATTTTCTAATAATATATTGTGTTATCAACACTATTAGACTTTAATTAACATAACTCTCTATGCTAGGATCTGGTTTTATCAAATCTTAAAGATATAATTATTTTTATTTGTCTAAAGATTTCTGATGATGGTATATAATTAGATGTGTAATGTTGGACTACTTCCATCATCTATGGGTGAATGTTGAATGTATAGAAAATTTTAAACTTTGGTTACAGTGTTTGCCTTAAATGTGATAGTCAAGAATCTAAAGATGTGAGTTCAACTTCTTAAGTGAATATTGTCACTGTGCATATAGGCCAGCAACACCCGAAGAAGAGTGCAGAATAATACTACTTGAAATGTTGTGTAATTACTAACCTGTGTTGTGTATTTATGTGTTATTACTAACAAGTTGTTTGTATTTGGAAAGTTTAAATAAAGTTTAAAATTTTCTATACATTCAACCTTAACTCATAGATGATGGAAATAGTCCAACATGTCACATCTAATAATTATTTTTATTTGTGCAGTACTATGACAAGAATAGTGATTTACTCATGTATAGTCTTAATTTCTTTGTTAATACATAAAAGTTATTTGATTAAACCAATATGATTTTTATATTTGAAATAACTTTAATTATCATTCAGTCTGTACCACCATTTAGATTCATAATTTGCCACTAGATTATGTTCATACATTCTCCAATCCTTACTCTTCTGGTATATTAAGAGAATTATTTGAACACCTAATCACTTATATATGACATGCAAGTGTAGACATAAAACACATATTCAAAAAGAAAAAAACTTATCCTCATAAATGTGGCCAATTCGTATAGGGAAAAAGCTTAAATATCCTATTTGGTATTCAAATAAATTAAAACTAATTTTATAAAGGAAATATCGATTTCGTAAATGATTTAAAAAAACTGTTTGTTATATTTGTTATAATAATTTCGTTAACTTTAGATATTTATCTTAAAAAAATTAAGAAAAAAAAATTAATATTTATATGGTTAATATGGAAGCTTCATTTTTAGCTCACCTAAAGAGTTTGGAAAATTATGAAGGATTTTAATATTAATAAATTTAAAAGAACAATAAGTTAATCTTTAATACCTGATATTAATACATTTTATGATTATTTCTCAATGCTGAGTAGACATACTTTTAATGATTAAAGATGACGATGAGAACAGAGATAGGAAAATTTTAGGATATGACATTATAATTGGATTTATAACTAAAGAAGATATTAAAAAAGCTGTTAATCAAATAAATGTAAATTCTAGTCATGGTTTTGACAATATTCCTGCATTCTTAATGAAAGGTTGTGTGGAGATTCTGTCATGTTCTCTGGAATATATCTTTAATCTTTCAATTGAAACAGTTATTAGTTTCGAGTTTTCAACATGGATTTTTACTATGTAGATCTGTTGAAACAAATTTACTAACTATACATGATCATATTTCCCATTCTTTAAATAATCAAGCATAATTTGATGTAATTTATTTTGATTTAAGTAGAGCTTTCGATAGAGTTATTCATTCTAAACTTCTAAATGAAATGTCTGATATGAGTTTCTCATTGAATTTGTTAAATTGGTTTATGTCATTTTTGCAAAATAGACCTTTTATTAAATATAATAATAATGGTTCACATATTTATATTAATGAATTAGGTATTCCACAAGGTAGTGTACTGGCATCATTATTATTTGCAATATATATAAATGATTTGGATAGATATATAGTGAAGGATAGCCTATTATCATGTGCTGATGATTGTAAATTATTTAAATTAATTACTTGTTATAAGGATCATTTACAGCTTCAATCTTATATAGATAGCTTTTATGAATGTGTTTAAAGAATAATATGCATATAAATATAGAGAAATGTTGTGCTGTTACATATACAAGGAAAGTTCAATACTACATAGGCTTATATTATATAAATAATGAAACTATTGAATATAAAAAGTATTATAAAGATCTTGGAATATGGTTTAAACAAAATGGATCTTTTACAACTCTGGTGGATGATATTTTATGTAACGCCAATAAAATAATGGGTCTTATTTTTCATAGTGGATGCTACTTTAATATTTTTGTTAAAATACATTTGTTTAAAACACTTGTATTTTCTATAATGGAATATGGTTCAGTAATATGGAACTCGGATAAATTATCTCATATAGATAAATTACAGTCAATATATAGTAAATTCACTAATATAATTAATGCAAAAGATATTTGCATAAATTTGTTTCATAGAAGTGTGATTCGTTTTATGAAATTTTTTTATTTAATCAATCATGGGAAAATTTTCTTACATAATTGTATTTCAAAAGTATTAATAAGAGTTCCTCATATATATACAAGGAATAAGAATTTTATTTAGTATCGATAAATATAAATGTGAAACTTTATATTTGGCAGTGTTATACAGACTACCAAATTTTTATAATATGTTTTTTAATGACATTGACATATTTTTAGTAGATCTAAAGACATTTTTTTATATATGTCTAAGCGTTGACTGGGTAGCGAACCCGGGCCAGCTGCTTGGAAGGCAGCTATGCTAACCTCTAGGCCACCAACGCTTGACAAGATCTAAAGACATTTGTTGAGGAAACAATTACTTTATCAAATATTTAAGTTATATTGTATTTCTTTAAATGGTTTTGTTAGCTATTGACATATTAATAAATTAATTGAATTATTATTATTATTATTATTATTATTATTATTATTATTATTATTATTATTATTATTATTATTATTATTATTATTATTATTATTATTATTATTATTTAATAATTGCAAAAATAAAATCAATAAATTAAGATTTATCTCCAACCAGACTTTTTATTAAAAATAAAATCAAGTATATACACATACATCAGTATGTATATAACATTAATTAAATCTTATCAATTCAACGTGTAATTTATTCTACTTATTAATAAATGATGTCATAATTAAAAATTAATTATGACTAAGAAATAATTTAATACACATATTTCTAAAATGCAAACATATATTTGTATGCTATACGTATCACAGATTTACAGTAATTGATATATTAATAAAGAAAATATGACATTAAAATTGCTAAGATTAAATATGTAAAAACAAAAACACAAAATCAATTATACAGGTATTATGTATACAAAACCTATGTAAAAAAAATTCTATTAGTTTTTCACCTGCAGTTTTGAATGTCTGTATTTACATCAACTATATATACATTCTTTTTTATATTTAAGATTCGTTGCTTTTAGTTTTAAAAGTACATATAATTTCTTTAAAGAGTATATTATGCTGATTTCAAATTTCTTCTTTAAGGTGTACTTTACATCCTTCATGTTGCTTATTTTTAAAATACACGATATGTTTTCGAAGTTGTTCCTTTAAGATACGTATTATTTTTTTCAAGTTAATGTTATGTGTATCAGTGGTATGAGATAGTGTGGATAGTTGAAGAATGCTTGAAAGTCTGTGTTTAAATCCCCTATATTTACAATTAAGTTTCATGTGTATGAAGAATGCCCGTATTTCAAATATTTCAACAGACAGATGAGATTTCAAAACTACAGAGCGTTTGTAGGGATTTGTGATATGCAATAGATGTTGGCAAGAAAGCACTTGTTGGTTTAAATAATTACAACTTTCAATATATTTTCATATTTATAATAATTTAAAAATTATCTAACTTATATATATATATATATATATATATATATATAATTTATATATATATTATAAATATATATATATATATTACAAGCATAAAGCTAAACTAGTCAATATAAAAAACTACCCCAAATCCAAAATTAAACCAGACCAGCATAAAAATAATAATAATAAAAAAAAAAAAAACACAACCTAAGGTTTCACTGCTACAAGCAGACTTCTCAAGTGTAAAGAACTACAAAAACTACACAATATATATAATATTAAAAACTACCCACAAATCCATTCACTTCCCATCCACCCTTAATATTAAAAGAACTCTTAAATAAGTTAATTGCTCCATTCACTTCCCATCCACCCTTAATATTAAAAGAACTCTTAAATAAGTTAATTGCTTCAAGCAATTAACTTATTTAAGAGTTCTTTTAATATTAAGGGTGGATGGGAAGTGAATGGATTTGTGGGTAGTTTTTAATATTATATATATTGTGTAGTTTTTGTAGTTCTTTACACTTGAGAAGTCTGCTTGTAGCAGTGAAACCTTAGGTTGTGTTTTTTTTATATATATATTATTTTTATGCTGGTCTGGTCTAATTTTGGATTTGGGGTAGTTTTTATGATATATATATATATATATATATGTGTGTGTGTGTGTGTGTGTGTGTGTAAATGAGGAAATGAAGCATTGATAACTTTTTTCGAAGTCTTCAGTATCAAGCATTTACGTATTCTAGCTGCTACAACTAAAATGCTTTACTCTAACGTCATGTTTTTAAACTATCATGTTTTTGCTAATAAAATCAATTAAGTGAAACAAATACATATAATATTAAGAAGTTTTACCACTGTTTACTTTTTATTCTTTCAGATGGAAGCATTATTACATTGCATCCCTTAATTACTGAAGATTAGCCTAACAATAGTTCAAAAATAATTACAATAGCATATACATCGTCTTTCCGCATATCCTGAATAATTTACTTAATCATCATCATCATTCCATTATCAATTTTTTGCAGAATGAAAGTCTCTCAAAGTTTAGACCATTTCTTCCAGTCTTTACCTTTTCTTAGCCCACACACTCCAACACACTTTCTTATATCATTCACATCTCACATATTGTCTCCTTCAAAGTCTTTTACAATCTCTTGGGGTCGCATTTACAATTTCACCTATTTATATATTATAATTCTTTTAGATATGTGTTTACTCCAGCACTATTTCAATCTCTTAAGTCTTTAAATGATTTCTATGATGTATGTTTGTTCTCTCACCCACACATTTTATTTTTGAATTCTTCTTGTTAGTACTAAAGCACATCTCACCATACTTTATTGAATGATCTGAAGTCTCTCTATTATTCTTCTATTAAGTGTCCAAGTCTTGGATCCATGAGCCAGAATTTCTAAAACACATCTATTAAAAATAGTCGTTTTCAAATGCATAGGCACATTTCACTTTAATATTAAAATTACTTCTTCCAAAAGCATTCGATCCAAATTTAATTCTATGATTAATTTCATCCAGTTTGTTACTATTTGTATTAATAATCGGACCAAGATATTTATAATTGTTAACTTCTTCTAATTTATGATTATCTATCTTCGTTTACTTCTCCACTGAACATTTAGTGATTTTAGCATTTATTTTTAGACTTGTTGTCTTATTTTTATCTGATATCTTTTGCAACATCTCCTGAAGTGTTGAAGCATCTTCATTTAAAAACTCTCACTTTAATAATATTAATTTACTTTTAATCCATGAAGTCTCAATTTTAATTGCAAAAGTCTTTTTTGTAAAACTGCTGTAAATTTTTTTGGAGATATGAATCTGCTGCGTCAAATATCTTTCACAACATTAATCTTCTTAGTCATTATCACCATCATCATCAACAACCATTGTCAATCCACTGCAGAATGAAGATCTTTCCAAGTTCAATCCAACTTCTCCAATGTTTAACTTCTCTTCTCTACATCACCCCTGCACACTTTCTTATTACATCCACCCATCTCACATGTGGTCTCTTTCTAGGTCTTTTACAATCTCTTGGAATCCAGTTTAAGATTTCAATTGTCCATCTATTATTGTCTCTTCTAGCAATATGCTAAGCCCAACTCCACTTCAGTCTTTTAATTTTTTCAATGGGGTCAGTAACACTTGTTTGTTCTCTTATCCATATATTGTGTTTTCGATTTCTTGTTACTCCTATCATGCATCTCTCCATACTTCTTTGAGTGGTCTGAAGTCTCTGCATTGCTCTTCTTAGTAATGCCATGAAATTTAATCATTGCTTTTGCAATTTCATAAATGTTCTTCCGAGTTTAACAGTAACCTACAAATCAGAAGCCTACTTTTAAATGTGGCTTATTCGTTTGATTGATTAAAATTCAAACTTTTCTATAAATTAATTATAACTATCTTGAATTGATAGAACACTGGTGTCTCTAATTTTTAGCATATTTTTAATCAATTTTCTTAAATATCAATATTACTACTGCATTCTTTTAATTATCTCACATCTCTCAATCATTTAGATATTTGCTATTTGGCAAACAATTTTTATATTTTATTATCTGTTTTTTTTTTAAAGATATTGGGATAACCTGTAAGGGAATGTTGGGTGTAAGGATCCATTATGGCATATTTCTATGAAAGTGGTCCTTAAAGCTTTTGGGTTTTATAAAATGTTTTACTTTGGCTAAGATTGGTTGACCCCGATGGAGATGGTTACACAAATAAGGTGATTAGAAAACACAACTGATAGCTGTCAGGTTGATTACTGTTTTAACAATAATAATTAGTGGAATTATTTTTCTCTGATTTATCTGTTAGTTGAGTTACAGGGTTTGAACTCAATAGTGGTAGGTAGGATAATTCCTGTTACAATTTTTGTGCTGCATCGTAGAATTGCTTGACATTTTTATTTAAGTGCTGAGAAATTCAGAAGGTGTAATGACAATACAGGATTTTTTTGTCCTTATTGCTATATAATTTCTATAGAATTCTTCCACCCATTTCATAATCTCATCTCTCATTTTAGTAGTAGTTCCATTTCTTCTTCTTGCAGAACTTTTTTCCTTCTAATACTATGATAATGTTTTATATTTTTGAGACATTTATTCACTTCTAACTAATGTATATGTGAATAAAAGAATTCCACACTTGTATTCAAAAGAACTCATTTTGCTTTTATCTATTTAAAGAAAAAAATGAAAAGAACATTCAATCAGAATTATTAATCCAGTCAAAAATTTACTGTAGCATATCTTTAATTTTTAAATGAAATGATATATCAGACCTTAATTGTAATTTAAATGCATCCTCTATGACATCGTTGTTTTTCAATAACTTTTTTCCTAATGAAAACAAAATGTCAGTCCTACCAGCATATTACAGCCTTTATAGTTGTTGTAATAAGTTTAAAGCAAGTTGAAACATTAATAAATGTGATTGTATATAGTATTCTGAGCTAACAAAATGTTGTTGATTAGTTAAATATTATGTGGTGTGAGTCTTATTCTACCTGAAATCAACGCCAGACATTTATATGAAAGAAGGAAAGGGTAGAAACTAAGTCTCTTTTATATTAATTAATGAAAGCAAATTAGATATCCTTCTGCTAATCCTACTAATGACTATCACTTTGCATTAAAGCATTGTTTCATTAATAATATTGTAATGATTTTATGCAAAACAAATATATGCAAATATGTATCATATATATTATAATAATTGATGATGCAATTATGATGTATAATACGTGACTATACTTTTAAATATGCTATTATCTTTGTTGATAATATGAGGTATGAATAATAACACTGGACAAATGATCTACTTACTTCACTCTGAAAAGGTAAATTTATGATTATCATTAAAATCTGAGCATAATCTAGTGAATGTAATAAGACAATGTTCTACGAATATGCCTTATTTCTGTACTACCACAATTTTCTTCATAATAATTTTAGTCTTTACATTAACTTTCCATATACTTTACTGATTACTCTGACCAATATATCACCTTCAAATTATAAAACACGACCAAATCAAGAATTACATATATTATTCTTGGATAAATTAAAATCTCACAACTTTTTAAATGAACAATAATGAATAATTTATTTACAGATGAGGAATAATGTAATTTTTAGAGTTTGCAGTTCCTTATTTCTATTTTTCAAAAAACACAATTTTTTAGTTAACATTTACAAAGCATACAATAAGACATTATATTTGGCAAAAGTGATTATTAATCTTGCAATCCTATTGCATACATAGCTATGAGCTGTCTACTGGTTTGTCAAAAGCATGCTCTGCATACTATGTCAATTTATTTAACATTATTATTTTAAAATATTAAATAAGTGTTTCTTAGTATACATGTGATATTGAACTACATTTTTTCAAGGAAATTGTAAAACTATTGGAATTATATTAATCCTTTTGTAAATTATAATCTTCTAATTTGTGCTTGATCATATCATATTGCATGTTTGTGATTATATAATTAATATTTATAAAATTTTTATTAGTTATAATTAAAGGGTATTTTAACAAGACTTTCAAACTCCTTTCAGCTATCCACTCCATCTTAAATAACTGATTCACATAACCACATACATGTGAAATAGATAAACAATCTCCAATATACATATTTCATAGTGAACTAGCACTCATCAGTTGGTCCAGATCATTATCTTCCATACATGAGCACTGATTGTACATATTTGTGGAAGATAATGATCCGGGCCAACTGAGAAGTGCTGGTTCAGCATGCATTACATATATTGATTATTTATCTATTTTACATGTATGTGGTCATGGGTATCAGTTATTTAAGATGGAGTGGATACCTGAAACTAGCTTGAAAATATTGTTCACATCCTTTTTAATTACATCTAAGAATCAGTATATTTAAATGTACTTGTATTTAAAAATTTGATTAGGTTTATATACCTTGGACATTTTTGAGGACATTAAAATTGTATACTTTGTTGCATATTTGTCATTCTACCTATGTGCATGAAATATCAATTAAAATATTATTTAGAAATTTTAAATAATAAATAACAAATTTTATAACTAACCTCTTTATTTTTTAATGCTTGTTCAGTAAATTATATAGAATGCAATCTATCAATAAAATCATACATTTTGTAATGAAAGATTACATCATTACCTAAGTGATAAATTAAAAAAAATATTGAAATGTTTGCAAAGCATTCACTTGAAGTTGGTTATATGATTAAACAGATTAATAATACCTTAAGAGAATTTAGAAGTATAATGATTTAAAAGAGCTGATGGTTGATAATAAAAATTGGATATCTATTCCATATATTTTAAATTCTGAAATAATTTGTTTAAGGATATATATAAAGATGTGCTTAATGTTTCATTTTGTGTTACCAATAATGTTAATAAGTTAGTGAATAATTCTAAAAGTACCATACCTGTCAAGCAGAGTATAAAAAGTAAAAATAATAATTATTTAATGATTTCTTCCATTTACTTAGATGGTGAAAAGACATGCAAATATAAATTTAAGTTTGATTTTGAAAATTTTAAGATTCTGTATGAAGAAACTATAATAAAAGAAAAATTAAGGAGGCAATTTTCATAAATAAAAATAAAATAATATAATTAATAGATAATATTCTTCTTCTTCTTTACTTTCTTTGCATTTCTTCATATATTAATATATATTGCTTACAATAACTCCCCTCATATACACTTTAATGCAACATTTTTAAAAATATAATTCCTTTATTTTCCTGAGAGTTTCGACTATCCTGAAGTCTTCATCATAGTGTTCTTAACCTCCTCTACCTTTCAAAATATCTCTGATGAAGACTTCAGGATAGTCAAAACTGTCAGTAAAATAAAGGAATTATATTTAAAAAAAATTTGCATTAAAGTGTATATGAGGGGAATTATTGTAAGCAATATATACAAATTAATAGATAAAAAATCAAGTCATATGACCTAATTTTAATAAAGCTCCTATTTACAAATAGGCAGAAACCGCGGTCTGAGGTTGAGGGTATTTTTGAAGCTTCATAAGAGTTTGTTTTTAACTTACTCTATATATAACAAATTAATAGATAAGCTTCTAATGTTAAAATTTGGAAATATTGGGATTTGAGTTGATGATGTTTGCTTTGTTTGCTTTTATTATGTCTTTTTTTAAAAAAATTAACTAATAGTTGAAGAAGGTTAAGTAATTAAATAAAAATACTTCTGCAGATTGAACAATTGTTTGTATAGTTTAATCACTGTTATATTTATTATTTTTTATTGTTAATACAATATATATTAGTTAATAGACATTTTATTTGTATTATATATATGGTTGCGGAGAATATGGACCAAACAAAGATCACCACATTGGTTCACAACATCCACCAACTGTAAGGCTCCATGCAGAATAAGGGACAGCACAAAGCTGACTACAAATAAATGTATCGAATCCACTTACTTCAAAACTCAAATCTCAGGTTCTTTCATATTATAAATCTTGTAATAACGAATACAATTACTGACAATAATAATAATTATCTTAATAAAATATGACCAACTGCTTACAATAGTGGGTTTGAAACTTCTTCTCTCAAGGTTCATATTATAACTTAGATATCTTAAATTTCCAAATATTGGCATACAAAACATTTTTAAAGCATTTTGAATTTTCTTCCTATATAAATATTTTATTTATACAACACATAAGTATATCCAAGACTATAATCTTATAATAAATGTATTTATATTAATTACATACAGATGAAGTAATGCAGAAGATAGAAGGGGCACATTTTATGCTGCCCACCTCATTACAAAAACACAAATAAATGGTAATTAACGAGGAATATGACTTTCCACAATGCAGGTGAAATGGATAAGTAAATCAAGTATATAAATAATATATAACCATTGAAATGTATTCTTTTTAAAACAAGAAGTAATAAAACTTTATTATTACGAGATTTTCTGATAAATGAATGCAATAATAATGGTAACGAAAACAGAAACGTACTTTAATGATTACAAAAATATTTATTCACAATATAAATAAACATTTGAAATTTAGTACAATATTTATATAGGGTATATGAACACAGACTTTCATACTCACCACCACTCTCCACTCTATCTCATAACACTGATACACTTGAACCCATATATGTCGAAAAGATAAATAGTCACCAATATATGTATTTCATTCTAAACCAGCAATCATCAGTTGGTCCAGATTACCATCTCCACACATATATGCTATAAGTGCTCAGATATATATTAAGATAGCCAATCTTCATACTTTAGTGGACAGGCTTCAGTCTACTCCACACTTCAACTGTTCATCCATCCAGCCAGTTAAAAATCTGATGATGAAATGCTCAAAGGACACTCTAAGGCCAAGATTCTTGTCACACCCATGTTGACCTAAGGTCATTCTGACCCCTCATGTACAGGGCATAATCCATTTAATACATATACAAGGGATGGACAGACATCTCTACTATGCAATAACTGAAATGGATTATGTACTGTACATGAGGAGTCAGATTGACCTTAGGTCAACATGGGTGTGACAAGAATCTCAGCCTCAGGGTGGCCTTTTAGCATTCCATCATCAGATTTTCAATTGAATGGATGGTTGAAGAGTTGGAGTGTGGAGTAGATTGAAGCCTGCTCATTAAAGTATGAAGATTGGCTATCTTAATATATATCTGAGCACTTATAGAACATATGTGTGGAGATGGTAATCTGGACCAACTGATGATTGATGGTTTAGCATGAAATACTTTTATTGGTGAATATTTATCTTTACGACATATATGGGTTTATGTGTATCAGTGTTATGAGATAGAGTGGAGAGTGGTGGGTGGTGTGAAAGTCTATGCTTATATACCCTATGTATTACATATATAGACACAGGTATATAATAAGCCTGTGTTTCAGTTATTACAATGTTTATAGTAAAAAAAATAATTTTAATTTAACAAATTAAAATAAATTATTTATTGAATTTTACAATAAATATTCTCTTTAAGTATTGCTACAAAATTATAATAATAACCTTTGCATTATTTATTAAATTTTCATTCTTATTATCTAATAGATTTTTCCAGCTATACTAAAGATAAAAAAACAAGTATAGATGCCTATATAAGGCCACTAGCATGATATTACCGACTTAATGATATCAACTTCATCTCAAAACCAGTATGAGAAAGCATTTGTTCTTACATTACAAAGATAACATATTGTATAAATTATAAATATACTATTATGATATAGCTATGAGGGGTGAGGAAAGATTCAAGAATTGTTTTAATATTAAGTTGCAGTAGCTAAAGAATACCATTAAAATAAATATGCATCGAAACATCCTTAAATACTCAATAACACATTTAAACGTTGCCATATAGACAAAGTGGATATTAAATGATATATAGATAGACACTCGGTATCTATGTGCAGGCTTGTCAAAAGATTAATAAGCCACAACCTCTCTCTCATGGAGGGGCTAAACATATGCAACAGCAAAAGAAAAAATATCAATACCAATTGTCAAATTAATATTTGACTTCAAGCAGCATGTTGATAGCTAATTCAGCAAGACATAAATATGATAATAGCAGTAATACATAAATAACTACTTGTACACACTCTCATTTGTATAATAAGATATTTATTCAATTTATTAATGTACATAAATTCACAAACATGATGGTATAACAAAACAACATATAATTTTATCCGCTATTTAAATTTTATATATTGACCTTAGACACTCTAAATGTTCACACATAAATATAAAGGCTATTTTATCCCAATATGACAATTCATCACATTTTATCAAATATCAAATCAAATTGTCAAAATGAAATATTTACCCAGATGTATTTCATTTTTTTTAAAAAAAACTTCCACTATTTTGTTTCATACCAAATCCTTGGACAGCAAATATTATAAATATTTCTGTAAAAGTATATTAATAACATAGGCGTAAGTATAAGATGGCAACTATATAATAGAAAAACAACTTTTAAATATATAAAATACATTTATATATGCTACAATCATTTACCCACCATCTGAAAGGACTAAAGTACTTCCCATTTATAATTAGAATTAATCTCTTTAGCAAGGAGCCCCTTTTGGGTCTTTTTCCCAGTTGGAAGATGTTATACATGTCTTTCATTATAAAGATTGAAAGAAAACATAGAAGTAGGAGTTCAAATTAGCAATTCCTTAAAATATTTTCTACAATGAAATTTAATTCAATAAAGTAATGTCATGGTAAAGCCAGGAGCAGATTTAATAATTAATGTATAGCAAAAGAGTTCTCTCATAAGTTTGAGCACTGTTTAATTAATCTTTAAGCATAAAATGAATTTGAACTACTTCATTAGTTGAGTGACAAAATACACAAGCAATCAATGAATAGACGAATTCTGGATACTTCATCATCAACAGCAATAACAGTAGTAGTAGTAATAGTAGGAGCAAGCAGCAGCAATAGTAGTAGTAGTAGTGGTAGTAATAATAATAATAATAACAACAACAACAACAACAACAACAACAACAATAATAATAATAATAATAATAATAATAATAATAATAATAATAATAATAATAATAATAATAATAATAATAATAATAATAATAATAATAATAATAATAATAATAATAATAATAATAATAATAATAATAATAATAATAATAATAATAATAATAATAATAATAATATCATCATTTTATTGGCATCTGCTGGAAGATTAAAAAATATCAATAAAATCTTTTTTTGAGGTTTTAAAATTATAAATTTTAATAACTTTTTTCTCCATTAAATTTATAAAAAGTATTTTGAAGATATCACATTTTGTCTTGCTTTTAAGGCTGGTTGAAACTTGAAAATAATTTATCTTTTATCTTCCTTTCAGTTTAAAATAAAAAAGTATATAGCTTTAAATTTTATTCATAAGAAAAAAAATGTGGTTGTCTTTTACTAACAATATTTTATATAACTTATTTGTTTTAAAGCTAAAATTGGTGAAGTCATAATAAATAAATTAATTGTTTATTAGAATTAATGTCAGTTTCAACATATATATATATACACGAAAAATATTAGAATTAATGAGTAACAATCAAAATGTTCAAATCAATTAACAATGTTTATGATAAGTTAAGTATACTCATCACCTAATGTTTTATTCACTTCTGGTAATTTTCAGTTCCAATGTCTTTATCTTTTCTTTCAAATAGTATGAAATTGGCATTCTTTCATGCATATCATTCAATGCATGGTCTAACGTACACTGTAGAATAATAATACAAGGATAACATCAATTTTGACATTGAGATTCATAGCATAAGCTTGTGTTTAAGACCTGTAGAGGTCCCTACCTTTGAATTTTTCAGACACTTATTCCTAAGGTACAGCCTTAGTAAATATTATAAAGATAAAAATAAAAGTAAAAAATAATTAACTTTGTTGTTAAAACTTTTTCATTTTTTTTCTTTGCTTCTACTTTCTTTCCATAATTTCAACCCTTTTTATGTTTAAAAATTCTTTTTTTATGTACATCTGCATACATGTGTGGATTTTGCTATGTTTTTTATCACATGACATGCTATCATCCAATTAAATTTGAAGTATTGGAGGGGGACAATTAACACTAGCATTACTTCAACCTTGTAATTAATTTGACATTGACATTTCTAATTAAAAAAATTGCTTAAAAACATTTTTGTCTAGATAGTTGAATAATTATCTTTAATAAAAATTATTTAGCTTAATAAAATATTTTATTTTAAAACACACTCTTTTGAATTAAATTCCTTCTATTTAAAAGACTTATTACCTTTAAAAATAGTCATATATCATATGACTCCACTTTTTTTTAAGCTTGTAAAATATAAACAAAGAGCTTAGCTAATTGCTCAACAAGCTTTGTGATAAATGTTTAGCAAGAGAAAGCATTTAAAATATCTCTATCAGAAACCACACCCAAAGTCCAGACCAATGGTTTTGTGCTTTGGCACATCTCAGTGAGGTGCTAGGGAGTTTCAGATGCTATATCTAAAAATACCAACCCAAAGTCAGCATTTATCTAAGAGTTAACAATTGAGTAGAAAATCTGAAATTTTCAGACACTTAAATGTCTTCAAACCCAGCTATTTAACTCAAATAGCTATATAAGGCTAAAAAATCTTCAGCCAAGCCATATAATAATAGTCTTAGTAATATAACATCACTTAAGACTTAAAGCAATAGTCAATAAAAATAAAAAATAGAGTCATATATCCCCTGACCCCACTTCTTTTTTTAAGCTTGTAAAATATAAACAAAGAGCTTTGCTAATTGCTCAACAAGCTTTGTGGTAAATGCTTAGCAAGAGAAAGCATTTAAAATATCTCTATCAGAAACCATGCCCAAATCCCAGACTAATGGTTTTGTACTTTGGCACTTCTCCTTCACTTTATTTTATTCAAGAGTCACTTCTTAATATTTTATAATTACTTAATACTTTTCATAAAATACTACCCTTTAATATTAACTAATCCTTTTATTAATATATTTTAATTTTCTACTCTTCTTACATATGCATTCAAACATCATACACACACAAGCATTCCAAGGATTAATAACTTATTTTAAATATAATAAACAAATCAAATAAAATTAAAATTAATTAACACATTTTTCAAATCCAAAATTCTATTTTCACTCAAATATTACCTAAATAATTAGCACTTTACTAAATACTATTTTTAAAGGCATTTTACTTCTAAACAAACCAAAAATAAAACTTTAACAAACCATAATTGGCAAACATCTATGGAAGTTTATTTAACATAACTACTTTAGAACAGTATATTCTAATTTAATATCTACTCAAGGTTTGGCTGCTAAATTGAAATTCTAGACATCTGTCAATAAATTAAGTAATACTTCTTATTAAAGCATATTTAATAAATTGTTTTATTGACAATTGAAAGCATTTAACTAATATTTATGCAACTTAATCACTAGAAAGTTTATTTGTGACGAGATTATTCTTATTTTAAATAAAGAATTTTTTTTTTAATTATTATAAATTATATTTAACACTTATGGGCTTAAATATGTGGTTACAATATATATATATATATGTGTGTGTGTGTGTGTTGATACACTTTGTGGCTGAACTTGTGGTACCAAGTCGAAACATCAGTATACCAATATTTAAAATATTTTAACACGGATGAACCCACAAAATATGTCTTATATATATATATATATATATAAACATTACAAGCATAAAGCTAAACTAGTCAATATAAAATCAAAACTACCCCAAATCTAAAATTAAACCAGACCAGAATAAAAATAATATTAAAACACAACCTAAGGTTTCACTGCTACAAGCAGACTTCTCAAGTGTAAAGAAATAATAAAAAAACACAACTTATATATACTATTAAAAACTACCCACAAATCCCTTCACTTCCCATCCACCCTTAATATTAAAAGAACTCTTAAATAAGTTAATTGCTTCAGAATCATAAATTTTCAATAATAAAGACTCTTTAATTCTTCTTTTGATTTCATTTCTCTCAAAGAAGACAACCTTAGCTTCATCAAAATCAATAGTGTGGCCTGTATCTTTTTCATGGACATACAAACAGAACTAAGATATCTATTTTTAACTCTACTTTTATGAACCTTTACTCTTTCATTTAAACTCAAACTACTCTGACCTATGTAAACCTTCTTACAAAATAAACAAGGAATAAAATATACCACACCAGGAATAGTCTTTCTATCAAAAACTTCCTTTGTATTATTCAATAAATTATTCAATGTAACACCCCTTTTCCAAGCAATTTTCTTATTTCCAAACAATTTACTATTTCT
Organism: Epiperipatus broadwayi; assembly: GCA_028023455.1. Taxonomy (NCBI): domain Eukaryota; kingdom Metazoa; phylum Onychophora; class Udeonychophora; order Euonychophora; family Peripatidae; genus Epiperipatus; species Epiperipatus broadwayi. The sequence goes on along the minus strand of JAQFVV010012409.1, from coordinate 12,440,575 downwards.
ACACACAATTTTATAAGAAGACAATTTAAATGGCAAAGAAATAAAATCATATTTTTCTTTAACCTTTACATCCTTACAAATATTACTATTAAATAAAATACTTTTAACAAATTTATCAGAGTATCCAACACTTAAATAATCTTTATAAAATTGATATTTCTGAAACAAAGCTACCCCCCTAGAATTATTTAATTTAATATTCCTATGACAATAATTCCTTAAAGCAGCTACTTTATGAGATACAGACTGATAGCTATCAGTCTGTATCTCATAAAGTAGCTGCTTTAAGGAATTATTGTCATAGGAATATTAAATTAAATAATTCTAGGGGGGTAGCTTTGTTTCAGAAATATCAATTTTATAAAGATTATTTAAGTGTTGGATACTCTGATAAATTTGTTAAAAGTATTTTATTTAATAGTAATATTTGTAAGGATGACGTTAAAGAAAAAATATGATTTTATTTCTTTGCCATTTAAATTGTCTTCTTATAAAATTGTGTGTAGAAATAGTAAATTGTTTGGAAATAAGAAAATTGCTTGGAAAAGGGGTGTTACATTGAATAATTTATTGAATAATACAATCGGAAGTTTACGTCGTGCTCTTCCGATCTCTGGTGTGGTATATTTTATTCCTTGTTTATTTTGTAAGAAGGTTTACATAGGTCAGAGTAGTTTGAGTTTAAATGAAAGAGTAAAGGTTCATAAAAGTAGAGTTAAAAATAGATATCTTAGTTCTGCTTTGTATGTCCATGAAAAAGATACAGGCCACACTATTGATTTTGATGAAGCTAAGGTTGTCTTCTTTGAGAGAAATGAAATCAAAAGAAGAATTAAAGAGTCTTTATTATTGAAAATTTATGATTCTGAAGCAATTAACTTATTTAAGAGTTCTTTTAATATTAAGGTGGATGGAAGTGAATGGATTTGTGGTAGTTTTAATAGTATATATAAGTTGTGTTTTTTATTATTTCTTTACACTTGAGAAGTCTGCTTGTAGCAGTGAAACTTTAGGTTGTGTTTTAATATTATTTTTATTCTGGTCTGGTTTAATTTTAGATTTGGGGTAGTTTTGATTTTATATATATATATATATATATATATATATATATATATATATATATATATATATATATATATATATATATATATATATATATATATATATATATATATATATACATGTCTTTGATCACATTTCAGTAATATGTGATAAAGAGAAGTTTAAAATATATTTTATATGAAGCTAATTTTAATTATCTCTAAAAATAATGTGTATATGAAGTTAGATATATGGCTTACTTTAAAAACCGTATGTTTCAAATGTATCTATAGGGTGAGATATTAGTCTGACTTATGTCCTAATGGATGGCTGTGATTGGATCGTGCTGAAGGTCAAAAATACACTGATAAAAATAAATACTTGAAAATATACGTACTTATGCAATTTAATTTTCATAAAATTAACAATAAGTCAGAGAGATGGTCAATTTTGAGATTCTACGCTTGACAAACAATGTTCTTACATCTTAATCACTTCTATTCCTAAACAATATTTTGAGTATTGAAAATTAATTAACTATATTATTAATTCATATAAATATAGGGGATTTGAACTCAGACATTTAAGCAACCTTCAATTATCCACACTATCTCATACTAATGATATACAAATCCACACACTTGTAGAAAAGACAAATAATCACCAATATTATATTTCATGCTGAACCAGCACTTATCAGTTAGTCTAGATTATCATCTCTCTCTCTCTCTCTCTCACACACACACACACACATACATATATATATAAAATCAGTGCTCAGTTCATATTAAGATAGCAAATTTTCATACTTTAATAGATAGGTGTCAATCTACTCCAACCTCCAATCTTCAGCCATCCATACCATTAAAAATCTGATGAGAGAATGCCAGAATTCTATGTTGATGCCAATATTATTATTATGCCCATGCTGACCTCAAGTCACTCTGACCTTTCATGTATAGGACAGTATCCATTTAAATACATAGAAGAGGGATGGGCAGAATGCAGGCTTAATGTGTAAAATTTGAAATACAGGCATTCTTATACCTGAAACTTAATTGTAAATACAGAGGATTTGAACTCAGACTTTCAAGCAAACTTTCTATATTCATATGTAAAAAACAATTATAAACTATATTTGAAATTAAAATGATTATAACACTTTATTTTATTATACTTCTTAAGCATTTCTTAAAATACACGCACATACATGTACATATTTATACATGCTGTATTTATATATCTGTTATATGACAATTGAAATTTATTGATAATCTATCTAAATTTGGGGAGTATATTATTACCTGAAATTTTATTAATAAATCTTTTGTTTAAAACAACAATTTTAGACATTTTATAAGGTTCTTAATTAATATATTTAAAAGAAGTCATTATTTCATTCCCTTCTTTTTTAAAACTGATTTTTAAAGAAAAAAATTAATCAGAAAAAGCAAATGATTTGTTATCTAAAATCTCTTAACTAGTTCACTTGGAACTCCTTCCCACATTTTTAATAAAAAGACCCAGAGGTTATTTCAGTTATATTTGTGATTTTAATGAATTTAAAATATCATCAACATATTTTTTTCTTTTTAAAATAGTTCATAATTTTCTATATATATCAATGAATACATCAACCTTCTTTTTAAAACTTGTTTTATATAACTAGCATAAAAACAAAATACATCCAACGTTTCAACTATTTTATATAGTCTTTTTCAAGGAATACTAAAAAAAAATACAAATATATAATAATAAATATCACATATTCCAAACAAAAGCAAAAATATTAAAAAATACTAAAAATTCTGTTTATCCCAACACCTTTTTCTATAAACAATCTCAACTTAATCAAATTTTTTACATTTATATACCCATCCCCACCTCCTCCCCCCAAAAAAACCTTAAAACATTTAATTAACAAACCTATTATTTTCTTTTTTTCTTAAAGGTAATTTAAAGTGATTGCTTAACATCTTCATGCTCACATTCCCAAATGCTTAAGAATTGCCCATACATAAATGTTTGGGTCGAAAGGATAGATGGATTCATTCTATCTTTTTACAAAGACTTTATCTTGTGTTTGGAAATGAGAGTATTCATTTATAGTTAAAAATCCACAAAGCATATGTGCATTAGATGAATGGCTGATTATTACTATTACAATAAACCTTAATCAGCATTAAATTAATACTCTCACTTTCAAACACAAGATAAAGTCTTTGTGAAAAGAGACAATGAATCATCTAACTTTTCGACCCAATCTTAATCATTTGGAAATGAGAGCATGAAGATGTTAAGCAATCATTTTAAATTATTTTTACTATGCTTGAATGAATGACGCTTGCAAAATTTTCTAGAATTTACGATACATCATTCTTAGTTGAAATTAAATATATGTAAATGAAATATTTATTTTATATAGTGCTATATTTATAAACTATAATATTAATAATCAGCATTAAACTAATGCACATCCACTTTGTGGATTTTAACTATAAATGAATACTCTCACTTTCAAACATGAGATAAAGTCTTTGTGAAAAGATAGAATGAATCTATCTATCTTTTCCACCCAAACATTTATGTATGGGCAAATCTTAAGCATTTGGAAGTAAATATTTCATTTACATATTAAAATTTCAAATAAAAATAACATATTGTAAATTCTAGAAAATTTCATATCATTCATTCAAGCATAGTAAAAGTAATTTAAAGTGATCACTTAACATCTTCACATTCTCATTTCCAAATGCTTAAGATTTACCCATACATAAATGTTTGGGTCGAAAAGATAGATGGATTTATTGTATCTTTTTACAAAGACTTTATCTTGTATTTGAAAGTGAGAGTATTCATTTATAGTTAAAAATCTACAAAGCGCATGTGCATTAGCTTAATGCTGATTATTAATATTACAGCTTACAAACATAGCACTATATAAATAAATATTTCATTTACATATACTGAATTTCAAATAAGAATGACATATTGTAAATTTTAGAAATTTTGCAAGCATAGTGAAAGTAATTTAAAGTAATTTAAAGTAATTTAAAGTAATTGCTTTGCATCTTCAAGCTCTCATTTCCAAATGCTTAAGATTTGCTCATACATAAATGTTTTGGTTGAAAAGTTAGATGATTCATTCTATCTTTTCACAAAGACTTTATTTCATGTTTTGAAAGTGAGAGTATTCATTGATAGTTAAAAACCTACAAAGTGCGTGTGCATTAGCTTAATGCTGATTATTAATATTACAGTTTATAAACATAGCGCTATATAAAATAAATATTTCATTTAAATACACTTTTATATTACCTTTTTTTACAAAAATAAGCTTCCAAATGAAAGATATTCTGAAAGTTAATATTTAAACTTTGCGAAAAGAAAATGAAATTACTAAAGTGAATATTAATAATAATGGTTTTTTTCATACTTGATACTAACCTTTGCTTATTCATAAAATTATTGAACAAGATATTTATTTAAATTCCATTTATAAAATGGAAATGAATTTCAGTTGAGATATCATAAAAGAATGAAAAAAATATGTCAAAATTTAAAATATTTATTATTATGAAATCTTCATATACAGTTTTTTCACTAGCATTTATGAAAGAATTTTTTTAGAAAGTTGTAAACAATCTCTTCTTTTATTACATATTTTTTATTACAACTTTTATTACTTAAGCAAATAGTTTCAAATAAAGTCAAACGGTAATTATATATATATATGGTTTAAAATAAATATTTATAAATAAGTTATATAAATAAGCTTAATTATGTAAATAAATTACAGATAATTATAGTTTTTTTTTGGAAATACTAAAAAAAAGCATACTTAAAAAAGCCTGAGGTTAAACAATCTACCAATCAGTAATAATATCCATTTATTTATATTACAATACAACCAATCAGGGCATTGTAAGCTTTTTCTGCATTTGGAAATTTGCATGAGGTCTGTTCAATAATATCATTTTCAGATTTTTTTTTAAACTAATAATTTTGGTCCAAATTCTATGCAAAAAAAAAAAGTCAATTGGCAAACTAACATATAGATAATTGCGAAATAACGAAGAAATGTTGAGTGATGAATATGCCATTGAAATGCTTTAAAATGTCCCAAAATGAGTGACTCACTAACAATTATATAGGAAATAGTTAAATTAAGAATAAATATCAAAATGAATTAACTACAATGCAAATTTGAAAAAGTTACTAGTTCTTTTTAAAAAAAATATATAAATAAATTATCACTTCTCTATTTTATATAGATATCATCAATTTAGAATAATTTAAAAACAAAATGCATATATGGTTGATTAATAAAATTAATTACACATAAATTTAAGTACCAGGAACTATTTATTGACGATGATATCTTTTTAATAATTCATATATATATAAATGAAATGAAATTAATATAATAATCTAATATTCTAAAATAACACTACAGAATTAAGCAAAAAATCTGTGCTATAACCATTTTATGTCATCTTGAAGAAAAAAAAATTAAGGAGTCATATTTTATAAATATGACAGAAACTGCAGCTCTCACGGTAACAACATTATTTTGCTTATCTTAGATCATGAGCGCCCATATCAGTGAGAGAACTGATGTGTCCATATTGCAGATGAGATTATATAGTAAAGAATGCATGCATAAGTAATTTAAAAATGCCCGTGTGTTTATTTTAGAAAACATCAATTGATATAGGATATTACTCATATATTATATTACTTTATATGCAACAAACTAACAAATATAATAATAAAATAAAATATTAAAATTAAATTTACATATACATTTAAAGAATATATAAATAAGTCCCATGTTGTATGACTTGATTTCATTAATATTATAGTTTGGCTGTTAAGGCTTGGCTATATTAGATTGCTAAGGCTATTAATATATGGTATATCTGAATTTAGTCTAGTCCCATATGGATATTTGACTTGGAGAGCAGGATTTGAAGACAAATAGATGTCTGAAAATTTCAGATTTTTTTCTTTAATAGTTAGGTATTAGGTCAATGCTGGGCTTGAGTTTGTATGTTGTGATCTGGTGTTTGGATGTCCTAGCTCCTAACTGATGAGAGCCACTAGCTTGAAACCAGTTTGGGAATGGGGATAAGATTAGATAGAGATTTTGAATGCATTCACTTGTTGCAAAAAAATAAAAATAAGCTTGTTTAGAACTATTGGAAGGTTCTTTATATTGCATTTGTAAATACAAGCTAAATAAGTCACATGATGTATGACTTGATTTCATTTATATATATATATATATATATATAATACAAATAAAATATCCATTAATTAAAAAACTTGTAATAATAAAAATAATAAATGTAACGGTAATAAACTATTATATATATATATATATAATAAATGTAACGGTAATAAACTATTATATATATATATATATTAATTTATGACAAACTAGTAGTATAATGAATTTAAATAATGTTTAAACCATCAATCCATATAATAAAATAGATATATGAAATTCATAAATTATGGAAATCTTTTATTTATATTAATATAAATATCAAGTCTTACCGAAATTCTTTAAATAATTCAGTAAGCTCACTATACAGATTTTAAAGTCCATGTCAGAAATATCATCGAGAATTAAACCAACCTCTGTATTTTAATTTAGATGGAATTCTTCTTGGCTTTGGTAATATGCTGCTTAAATAGATTAGCTATGCAAGTTTCAGATAATGAAAAACAGTTCTTCCATGGGTAAATAAGCTATATTATATATTTTTTCCTTGGCTGAGATATCTTTTCAACATTAGTTGACACATATTAGGTGGCTTAACATATTATATTTATCCTTCTTACTACACACAATTTTGATATTCTATCTATGTTTTATTGCAAAATATTATAATTAGCAGGCCTCTAAGACAATGTTTAATGCTTCCAGAACTAGAACAAAAATCTTTCCAAGCGTACATGCTGCGACATGAACTTTGGCTCTCTACAAACATTGTTGTTTTTTGCATCTTCTTTTCTGTTTTATAGACTTGTACCAAGAAAAATCGTTCCTTAAAGCCTCAGTTTATTTTATTTCTTATTAATCTGTGAATTTTTTTTTAATTCTTTAATTACCCTAAATTACATGCTGTTGATTTAGCTTCAATTAATCTTGACCTTTTCTTTTTTGACAGATTTTAACTTTGATTAAAGTATTAAACAAAGTTAAATATATATATTTTACAATAAAATTTATTCCAGATTACCTCTGAGTCACTGAATTTTTATAAACTTCTTTGATCATATGCTTATGATTACACCTCTCCACAAGGTGTAAAAAGTGGATAGAAATCAGTCCCTATCTTGAATGATTGTTGTAATGAGAATTACTCTACAGAAATATTATTCATTAAATTGTATTACAATTTACCTTTCTACAAGAGGCTATAAATTATGATTTATAACCATCTCGTAGACCACTATTAATGAAAAGCGAATACAAGCAACGTCTTCCCATGTGTATTAATGTAAGGTATGTACCTGTTTTACAGATATCTTTTTTATGAAATCAAATTTTACACAGATCTTTTTATGAATATAGATAACATTGCTATTATGTAATAATTTAAATTCAGATGAGTTAAAGATATCAATTAGGATAATTTATTTTTATGTTAATTTTATTTGAGAATATTTGATTTATCTCCCCCACCCCATTTGATTGCCTGAGGATATTTCTAATGTATGACTATATTAGACCTAGGCAAATTTGTATCATTGCTACATCTTTTTCCTAAAATGATGAGACAGTGAAATGGAAGTGCACACCTACTTTTTCATTTAAATAATAGCCTGAACAGTTTGGTGCAGTTGGGGGAGTGTCGTACTTGGGGTCAGGAGATCCCAGGTTTGATTCTGGAACTCACTGTTTTGGCATTCAAATCGCTTCTGAACTCCTGAGCAATTAAGTCATTAGCATTTTTAAAATTTCAATTACAACTTGACTATTCTCACACTCGGTCATTAGTGGTTACTAATAGTGACCAAATCATGATTTTTCCTTTAGTTTCTCCATTAGATATACATATTTGTATATTCTTTGGTTGCTTCAGCCAAAACCATCTTTGCTATCACTGTGTCATCCCCAGATAATTGGTTAATTGTATGCATGACTATATCATCATACACTTGCATAAGTATCAACTCATGCAGTAGACTTGAGGACTCTTTTACGATACCTAAATGTATATTTAATTTAATGATTTTAAATAAATAAACTTGAATAATGCTATACACTGAGTCTTCTGCCACAGATGTTGCTCCAATTAAAAAAATACTCAACCAATATACAGATAGTACTAAGAAATCTCAACTGAAGTTCTATCCAATATATAGGTGGTCAACTCTCCATCCATAATTCCAAGAAACAACATGTGTAAAAATAATACAGTATGCATGCTCTCATGCTTGCTTCATCTCACACAGACATATATTTGAGACACTGTCTATATTAATCATACTAATATTCATGGAGATTTACACAGTGATGAACTATTTTGTTGATTAATTTATATCTCGTTAAAGAAAAGGCTTTCATATTCTATTTTTATTTGTAGTCACTATGTTTCTTTATTATTCATAAGAAGTAAGATGAGGGCATTCCTAATATAATCACTAAACATCACATGATCACTATTCTTTATGCTCACCCAAGCTGTTTACACAGAGGCTAAACTCTCAATACAGTAGTGCCATTCAGTGCAAGCCAGAGTAATCAATGGATGCAAGAAGATTTATGCATAATATCTCTATCTAGCATCTACTCATTCAATATCCCCAGACTAGTTTCTAGCTTGTGGTTTTCATGAGTGAGGAGCCTTGGATCTGAGAGCCTTATTGGAGAGTTGCATTAGATCCTAAGATCTAGGTACAGTGCTCTCTGATACAAGGCTCCTCATTGATGACAGCCACAAACTAGAAACTAGTCTGGGAATATTGGATCAGTAGGCACTAGATAGGGATTTTATGCACAAACCTTCTTGTATCTATTGATTACTCTGGCTTGTACTGAGTGGTACTACTGTATGGAGTTTAGCCTCTGTGCATTCTGAATATACATGGAGATTCTATTTTTCTAGATACTAAAATTTTAATTACCTTCTCATTAGAAATCTGTGTTTAAGGCTACACAGATGCTTGTGTTCTTTCAATAAAAAATATTTTATTACTTTATTTACTTGACTGGCATCATAGTCTTCCTTGGCCATTTTCTTCTCTTCCAAATTTAGTGATTTATCACTGTTACATTCTTTTATAGCAATCTAGTATTGTTTCAATTTTTAACTGAGGGTCTTTAATCTGTTTCTGTTATCATCTTTGGTTTTCCTAAATAATGTATTTAAAATAATTTTACATTACATATATGACATTTACAGAAAAATCATTTTAAAAAACACAAATCTAGAATCATCAAAATAGTAGGCCTTTTTTGTCATCTATCTAAGGGTCAATTTTTACAATAGTCCAGATTTTTCAATGGTGATGTTGTTCTTATTCCTTATGATTTATATTTTCTACCATTCTTGGAATCATTGCTTATTTCTACATGCTGAACTGGATTTTCTTTTATCCATTTTCAGTCGTTTCCTCTTCCAGTACTTGTACTTAGATATGATGGTCCAACTGATTTATTAGAGTCACATTGTTGCATTAGTCATGGGTAATTGTGTGATCATATTCTTATTCAAATTTTTCTTGCACTAACTGCACTTTTCTTTTCTGTTTGATTCATATGAATAAAATCTGTGGCTTCCACATTTACACACCCTAAATTAATTTAGATCATACTCTTAGTTAGTGGTTTATTCAATTGATTCAAACTTTCTTGTATATGATAGAAGTATTCACTTGAATGAATGCTCAAATCCATTGCATTCAATCACTTATTTACCTGCTTTATGGTTCACAAACAATGCTAATGAGCATTTGTAATCTGAGAAGTTCCTTTTTATAACTCAAATGATCTGTCTAGAATGAGTAGTTAGAACTCTCAATCTGGTCATCCTCTGAAAAAGTGGTACATGTTTTATTAGGTTTACATCTTTCTTGAGCCACTTGATATATAATACTATCTTGATATTCTTCTGTCTAATAATAGCCCAATAACATAATTTTGAAAGACTCTGGGTTTAATCAACAAATAATCCCATCATGTTTAGATACTCCTTGAAAATGCTGCAAGTTTTAGTTATCTCAATTATGTCCAACATTACATATAATTAAAATATCTTTCAGGTTATATTTAAGGGTGCTTCGCCAATCTGACTTCTAAATATTTTAATTTCAAATAATTTTTTCTATGTGCTATATACATCATTATGTGCAGTAGGATTCAATCTTAATTCTTTTAAAGGTTTTTTTAAAATTCAGTTTCCATTTCCTTTTTTAGGCTTTGCTATTATTTGAACCTGATTTACTAATTCACACACTCTAAAATTTGTTGAGTCTTTATTTTTCTTTAATTTTTTCTGATTGGCCTCTTATTTTTTCCAATTTATAAACAATTTCTTCATAGAATTTCTGATTGATATCTTTTAATTATCTTATTTTTATATTATTTTCTTACTGAAGCTTTCTAACTCTTCATATCTCCTTATCTTCAATCAATTGTCCATTTATTTTTACTATTATTTTCTTTATATTCTCATACATATTTAGTGTAACTTGTTTATATATTTTTGCATATTTAATATAGCTTTTTCATTTTGCCTTTTGTTATATTCATTTCGTACTGTTATTTCAGGCATTTTAATATCTTTCTTTTTAAACGTTTCTGTTTGCTTGATTTGTATGTGTGTGTTTTTGTACATTTAATGGTTTTTGGCTAATTTTTCCCCCCAGTTTTTGTTCATGCTTTCTAATATAGCTTGATTTTTAATCTTCATTTCTTTAATATTTTCTTCCTATTTTTTTTTTATTTTCTTTACTTGTCTATTTTATTAAATAATGATTTTCTTCTTTGCTTTCTTTTAACATCTCCATATTTTTTTTTTATAATTTTCTCTATATTTCCATTACTTTCTTTTAACATTTCTTTCATTGTGTTAATTCTCTTTTTTATTTTCTTTTACCATTATCTCCATCCACTTCATAATTAAATCTATATCACTATTTTGCTTGATGTGTGGTTTTTAATCTTTTAGCTCTTAATTTTTTTGCTTTTGATAACTAATACCTTGCATTGTTTCCAGGATTCGTTTTATTTCCTGATTTTCTTTCCCATTTTTTTTTGTTTGCACTATTTACCTAATTCTAGATCTCATTATCATCGACTACATTTTCAAAATACTTTCCACCACTAGAAGAAATAGTATTACTTGATTACAATTATTTTTACTCATTTTTTAATACGCTTTTATTACTTATAGCTACACAAAGAAGTTTGATGCCTTAGAAAAAACAATGCAGAGAAATTCCTAATGTTTATTACATTCTGTTCATTAATATTACATAATTATACATATGGTAAATGAATGTGGGTAAGTAGTAACACGTGATAACCAGTAGAATGTGGTTACTCTTGTTTTAACTGTGTGATCTTTCTTCTCATCTGCTTGAGAGTTTTTAACTGAAATATCAAATTGAGTTTTCTTCAAAACAGGCATGTTCATGGATGAGTTTTTTCAAATATTTATAATCATGAAAACAACTGGTGTTTTTTCTCAGAAGACTATAAAGTCAAGATAAAGGTTGCAGTTCATTATTAAAAGCAGAGAAGGCTAATAACTTTCCAATTGCACTTTCATAAGCTGACATTTGATAATAACCCTTTAAAAGCTACATACAATAGCAAATTACTTTCTAATGTCAAAGATTGCATAAACAGGAAGAAAAAATCCCTAACCTTAAATGGAACATTGTTAGAATTCATAAAGGTATAAGAAAAGATGAAGAGGCAATCCACTTAAAAAAATAGAAAAAGAAAGCAAGAAAAGAAATATTGTAGAGATAGATGGTATATCCGACAGGGTAGCAAGAGTAGCTTAATGGAAAGTATCAAATGTAGATTTATTTTTCTGTCCTATTAAGTTCTTATTATAACGTAGAAATACAGGATTTTCATATAGATATATAAAATACTTTTGATCAGACTAAACAAAAATTTAAATTGACATGAGAGTCTTTAAGTCTGGAATTGGAAAACTATTGAGATGAAAATATTTTGAATAAATTTGGATATGGTGACAGAAATGAAAGGGTCTTTATTGGTGGAATTTACAAAAGAAAAAAAAAGTGAATTATAAACTCTTTCTTTGAGAAAAATGATAAATAGAAATATGCTAAAATATAAATGAATGTAAAATAGAAATATATTTTATTTGACAAACAGGACTATGTATTTTTATATTGTAATGTTTTTAATAGATTCAACTCAGGAAAAGATCATTAATTAGTAAAATGTAGATGAAACCTAGTAAAAAGATACTATTAACTATTGATAAAACTATTTTTCAGGAACATTACAAAGAATTTAAGATCATTAATTAGTAAAATGTAGATGAAAACTATTAAAAAGACATTATTAACAATTGATACTACTATTTTTCAGAAACACTACAAAGAATTTAAATTAGTACATGTAAATCATTTAAAATTATTAACAAACTTTGGATATGGAAGAAAAGTGACTAATATCAATACAGGTAATTGATGTTCTAATATGAACTACTACAAAGGTAGCAATTAAGAGAAAGAAATTTATCAATAAATTTTCAACCAAGACAAGACAATGTATGAAGATAAGAAAAAATCTGAAAATATTTAAGACTGATTCATTAAAAAAAAACTGAAATTCTAAAATTCTATAAAATTATACAAAAAAGATTTAATAATAATATAAAAATTAAAAATTAATTATAAACAAATGCCTCAAAGTATTATACAATATTTTGATACTGGAAGACAATTTGTTTTAACCACAAATAGAAGGAACTATTTCTAAAAAAAAATGACATTATGAGATGTATAGATGGATTTTACGAAAAATTATATGGCAAAAGACAAAAACAAAAAAATATCCTCTACAATTACACCATCTGAATTGCCAATTATAATAAAGGTAAGCTGTGATTAAAGCCTTAAACCATCAAGATGCAGATCTTAAATATCATCATTTTATGAATAACATTCATGTTGACAATAAAAAGAATAACTGTGATTAATATGTATACAGTGTAATCCCACATCTCCAAAACAATTTATGGCAGTTTTATAAGAAATATTTATGGATTAAAATGAAAGTTTAAGAAATAAAAAATACATATATTTTATTTAAGTCATTTAAATTTGAGATAATATAACTGTTTCTAAGTACAATGCTGTAAAAGCTTCCAGAAGTATTGTGATACATATCAGATGAAAGTAAGAAAGTAGGATTAAAAGTAAATGATAAAAAGATTGGATTTACACAGAAGAATATTTAAATTGATCAAGAACTAGAAGAAGTCAAGATTATTAAAACAAATGGGAACATAATAAACAGAATGATTCATGGAATTAAACATAAATGAAATGCTTTTAATAAGAATAACTAAGATAAAAAATACATATGCTTGAAAAATAGGTTTTAATAGATATTTTATCAGGTATTATGTGTGTGTATATATATGTGTGTGAATTCATAACATTATTATCAGGAGCTTCTGTGTAGTAAAATTATAATAGGTAAAGTAACTGATGTTTTAGTATATTAATAATTACTTCCCTCAGAGCTTCTTCTTTCTCAAACATAATAAAGTGTGTGATGAGATTTAAAATTATTTTTTTCTTTGTTATTTTTTTCCTCATTCTCAAATTCTATTGGTTGAAAAGTTTAAAAAAAATATTGTATCCACCAATAGCTGTTTCCAAATATTGTTAATTTTCTTCAATTCACACTTTTTATTTATGCTCTTAGGCCTTTAAAAAATTTCTACAGCTTCCCTTAGCAGCCTCTGGTCACATTCAATTTTTGACAGAATATGTATAAAATTGATGCTATGGCTAGTTAATTTAATACGTGAATAAATGGCTGATGAATTGGATTTTTCTCTAACTTCCAAAATGTGTTCTTTCTTTCTTATGTTTATTCTACAATTGATCTGTCCAATGTATGAATGTAAACAAACTTCACATGGAATTTAATGTACACCATGATACTCCAAAGGAATTTTATATTTAGGGTGAGAAATACTTCATTGTATTTTTTAAATTTAGTGTAAATAATATCCACATAATTTATGCTACATTTAAAAAAAATAATAAAATATTTTCATGCCCTAAATGTAAAATTTATTTGGAGTGTTATGGTGTATATGAAATTCTATGTAGAGTTTGTTTACATTTATACCTTGGACGGACCAATTGTAGAATAAAAATAAGAAAGAAAGAACACATTTTGGCAATTAGAGAAAAATCCAATTCATCAGCCACTTATCCACACATTAAATTAACTAACCATGACATCAATTTTAATAAAACACATATTCTGGAAAAAATTGAACAATATATCCAGAGACTGCTAATGGAAGCTATAGAGATTTTTATAAGGCCTAAGAGAATAAATGAAAAGTGAGAATTGAAGAAAATTAACAATATTTGGAAAAAGCTATGGAGGCTAAAATATTTTTTAAAACTTCTCAACCAATAGAATTTGAAAATGAGGAGAAAATAACAAATGAAAAAAAAATAACAATTTTAAATCTCACTACATACATTCTTATGATTTGAGAAAGAAGAAGCTCTGAAGAAAGTACTTATTATTGTACTGAAACGTCAGCTATTTTTGCTATTATATTTTTACTGCACAAAAGTTCCAGAAATAATTCTATGAATTAATCTTTTATCCATAGGAATATTAGAATATATATATATATATATATATATTTGAAGAATAAATAATACAGATACTTCAGTACATACAATGCAGAATAAAGAAATAGATGTTGGAAATAACAAGATAAAATCAAATATAAAATCCGTCTGAAATAAAACATATATTATTTTTTTAATTTTTAATACAAATTATAATAAGCTGGATTATTTTGTTAGATGATAATTAATGGCTAGTTGACCATCTTAAATTTGATCGTAAAAGATTACAAAAGATGTTGATAGTGATAGCATATATCTTAGGTGAAAAAAATGAGATTATTATTGATATAAAAAAATTGGAAATATATTTTTAAAGACTTGGAACAGATTAGTAATTCACTGAAGCTATGCTCAATTTTTTATCTATAGAACAGGCAATCAATTCTTAATCTGAATGTTATTTTTTTGCAATAATAAATCTGAAATTTAATCCTATTTCATTCTATTTAGGAGTAACCTTGAACTATATCCTAACTTATTTTCCCCATTTATCTAAGGTTAGATCAATTCTAGATATAGATTTCTTGAAAAGATGGCTGATACTATTTGGATTTGTGATGCAAATAGTTTATAAAACAGCTTTTTTAACATTCTGGATATTTCACTAATAGATATTATGTTCCCACTTGGAGAAAAAGTTCTTACAATAAACTTATAGAAACTTAATTAAATATTACCATGACAAGTGTTTTCCTATTCTTTCGCATATTTCTCCATTAAATATTAGAAGAGAAATTACCTCAACTTAAGATATCGTTTCACCATTTAATATTTGACATTGCAATATTTTCTTATTGAATGTTCGACCAAGAATCTACAATCGAAGGATTATGACCTAAAAAATAGAATGATCAGATTTCCAAATAAATTTCTTTTTCCAGATCTAGCAATAAAACCCATTACATTTGATCTTCCTAAATAAAATTAGAGGCTCATCTGCAGATTTAGGACAACCCATGGTTGTTATATTCATTTGCTTCATAAATGAAATTCATCGAATATTGATATATGTAAATTGGGCAAACACAAGCTGTGAGCCACATAGTCAATTATTGCCGAATGTACGATTACATCGGCAGAATTGAACGAGTTAATAAAACCATTAGTTAATCTCTATCTCCGGACTGCATCTCTACAGGTTTCTTTTTGTTATCTTGTCAATAATTAAATTGTTATACATATAGATGAAAACACGTTAAATACAAAATATATCATAAGTAAATTTATTTGTATTTAACATTTTAGTTAATAAAATAAAAAATTATTTTCATTGGCTTTTGAATTTTTAGTGATCCATATAATTTGGAGAAGATGGGATAACAAGTACTTTAAACACACACACTATTCAGTGTAGTTGAACATTGACAATGTTACACGGACAGCATCTAGCATCAATACCTATTAAAAAAATAATAGTTGCACCTTGAGACAACCTAATTTAATAAGAATTATTATTTTTTTGCAACTAAAGTTTACATAAGTAAAAAGAAATAAACATGAGCAAAAAATAATTTATTAATATTTGTTATCATTTTTTATCAAAAACGTAACCGGGTGACGTTTTATGAAGAGTAAATAAAAGAATTATTTCTTTCCGCAAGCAAGAAAGATTATTTATCTTTTTCAAAATATTCACGATTCTTAACAATTATCTTTAAAAATGTGTATATATATTTTATTTATAATTTTATGCAAAATATACCGTCATATTGACAGGTATAGTTTTATTATATTGTGATAGTTTGATATATTGCGATATCCTACCGATGTTTTATCGGCAAAACTGACCTGCCTGCTTATAACGGCTTCTGTCAATGCGCAAGAAAAAAAAATTACGTTGAATTTCTTCTCAGCAATGTCATGGAACGGCAATGGAAGCTGACAATAGTTGTTTTTCTTTGCTTTATGATTATCTCTGTGGTGCCCATTTGGGGCATGTATATTGCCTTCTTTTTTGGCGTTGGATTTTTACTTGTTTATGTCGTTCTCGGGACGATGCTATTTTTAATTATATTATGTATATTTCGGCAAAATGGCGAAGATGCGAATCAGCGGACCGTAGTGCTTAGCATGAATGAAATCACGCTTTTTACTGAGTGCGATAAAACAATACATCAAGAAAATGACATTCGAGCAAAATCTTCAGACACGGATAATAGGCTATGCCCCCAAAAAGGAAAGAACAAAAAAGCGAAAAATAATTCCAGGTAAGTTATTTGAGTTACCTCAATAAAGCATGCAGAGGTTAACAATTAATAACAAACAACACACAAACTTTTCAGATATTGTGATTGCTAATTGTAAAAAAAAAAAAAAATTAAATGTGTGCTATATTTTTACAAACACCATCGCATTCGCAATATATGTTGCAAATGTATGTATTTATCTTACGTGCGAGCGTATAAAAATGTACCTATATATGCGTATATAACATAATATCAGATGTTGCATTGTTTTTTGATTAAATTTATATCTTTTTATCTTTCTGCTTTATATCTTAGTTTATTATCAATTATGGTTGTATTGGAATGCATAATTATTTATAGCGCTTTTACTTTTCTTTAAATGTATATATTTAAATAATTAATTCCCAGGTGTTTTAGAATATATAAAAATGATGGGCATTACATATAAATGAACATAAAAACTTTATTTAACTGTCCTTACTTTGGTTACAAATTAGCACAGACATTGAGCAAAATAATTGCGTAACTATTGCTTTATTAGCATTATATATATATATATTACAATGTGTCAAAGCATCGGCCGGGAAGCGAACCCGCAAATCCAGGACAACTGCTTGTAAGGCGGCTGTGCTGACCACTCAACCACCAACACTTGACTAGCATTATATTTTTTAGATTGAATAGCACAGATTTGGAATTATTTATTAAAATACCTTATTCTAACGAATCTTAAGAAATGATGGAGCAATATTAATAAAAAGTTGCAATCGCTTTCATAAGATTGTGAAAGAAAAGATTCTGTACAGTTTAACTTTATAAGGCACATGCAGTTAGCATTTAAATATTTTGCACTGTTTAATTTTTTTCAGTGGAGAGACTCAAGTAAAGTCACGTGAAAACTGTCGTTGGAAGTAAATACCTATTTATTAACAAGCAATCAACATGTCAAGCGTTGGTGGTCGAGAGGTCAGCATAGCTGCCTTACAAGCAATTGTCCAGGGTTAGCGGGTTCGCTGCCTGGCTGATTCTATGACACATGAGAAAAAAAAAACAAGCAATCAACATTACAAAGCATTGCTGTAAAGTTATAAAAGCAAAATAAATTAAATGGATATTTTCCCAATGTCTATTAAAATAATGTTATAAACTTTAGAAGCAAAAAAATTGTGGCCCAAGTAGTCATCTGTTATGCTAATACTACAACATAGAAACAGTAATTTTTCAAACATATCAATTGGATAAAGCATAAGAGAAACATGACATATGAACAGAAAAAGTGCTGTTTATATTTTTACCAATTACTTCATTTTATGATTGTCAAATGAAGCGTATTAACCAGAGTTCTTTTTATTTTTTATAAAGCTAAAGAACGGAACAGTAGTCATGGTATATAGCTAAGCCATAGTCAATTATTAAACCAGGGGTTAGCAAACTACAGCACATGAGCCAAACGTGACTCTTTGATCCCAGTCGGTTCTTTTTATCATAATAAACATATCTTTTATTTCCTCTTGTAATTTATACATAAATATTTTGATTACTCTGGGAGAGAAAAAATACACATTACAATGCTATTTCTTGAATACAACCTTATTAAAAAATAGTAATTATTGTATATAATTTAAATAATAGCAATTTGTTAATAAGTCAAAAATTTAATTTTAAAAATTTTGTTGGGATGTATACAGGTTCTATTAGGGATGGGGGAGAAGATACCTATTTCCTGTCGGTTCTTTAATTAGGGGGGGGGGGTAAAAATGACTCTTCCTATTAAAAATTTAACCTCTCTTAAATCAAGTTTTAAAAAAATCACAATCACGGATTAGTGGAATATTTTTAAAAACCAAGCTTATTCCATTGACCAGACATTCTTCACAGTCAGTAATATCATCTTTCAAAATTCTTCACTTCATATAGCTTATGATGTTAAACATTGGTTTAGAAAACATGAGAATGATGTTAAAGATTTCCCATGGCTTCTGAAATTGGCCATTTAAATGTCACTGTAGCACTGATAGCTATTCTTAAAAATAATAAGGGCTGAATGCTCTATTGATAACTCTAACAAAATTTTGAGGTTTTTTCCATATATGAAAGTTCTTAATATTTTTTAAAAAAAATTGTTTAACTGATATATAATTTTTTCACTATTTTGATGTAAATGGTAGAGTTACTAAATATTAATAAAAATATCACAAATGTTCTCTAATAAATTTGTTCAATATTTATGCTTAACTTTATTTTTTCATACTTATAAGCCTATTTTTTTAATAGGATGTATTTGTGTATATTTATCACATGCAGTAAACAATTGAACATTTCAATAACTTATATAATGTTTGCAAGTTTCTTTTTGCCAGTACATCTTTTACGTTTAGCCCAATCCTTTCGCAACCACCCATCAGCCCAAAATCAGACTTACCCCTCACCCATAGATACATTAGAAATGTATGCATTTTCCAGTAATCCACATAGCACATATTACAATTTAACAATATGTATACATTAGTTTTACAGATACTTAATATGATATGTATTCGAATATATTTCAAACTTCTACTCTATTACATATTACTGAAATGTATGATTAATGACATGTGAAGGAGATGAGTTCTCAACATGTCTTTGATCATATGTTTTAGTAATGTGTAAAGGAATTAAAGTTTGAAATATATTTAAATACATTATATAAAGCTAAGTTTAAGTATCTCTAAACATAATGGGTATATGAATTCAAATTATTACATGTGTTGTATGGATCTAATGAATCTGTGTGTGAGAGGTTGATCTGACATTTGAGCAGATGGATGATTGTGATAGGATTGAGTTAAAAGTGAAAGATGTACTGACAAAAAAAACTTGTAAATGTTATATAACTCATTGGGAGCTTCAGTTGCTTCCTGTTTAGTTAAACATAATATGAGCTGTTTATTTATTATATGTAAATTTATGTAAATAACTAATTGTAATAATTTTAAATAGTATTAACTTAACTTGCTCTACCAGTAATTTTTTTTTACAATTTTCATACTTAATGGAAATAGCAAACCATTCTCTGCTTAACGTATGTTTCTATTATAAATGACCTCATCAGCTGCCTAGAAACTAATTATTACTCACCAAATTTAGTAACATAATTTGTATTTATATTCAATAGCAAAATCCAATTTAATATTAAAGCATAAATATAATTTTAGTGATGATTTAACTTAAGTCTCTTTTGCAACAGCTTAAGATTAAAGAATAGGTCAGAACTTTTAATTAAACTTATTATTAAATAATCTTATTTTCAAATAACATTTAAGTAAACAATTAATTGAAAACCATTTTTATGTAATAATTTGAAATAATAATTAATTTAACTTGCACCACCTATAGGAATTTTTATGATTTTTTTTTATGTGGCAATGTTTGATTAAAAAAATCAACCAATTTCTGCCAGATACGTGATGTATGATTTTTCTGAAGGTTTGTGATGATGGTGTTTTAGCTATACTTTTATATTAGACTATTTCCATCATCTAATATGTGTGTTGAATGTCTTTAGAAAAGTTTAATTTTATTTAAATATTCCAAATACATTCAACTGTTAGTAATATCACAGCAAACAGGTTGTTTGCTATGATATTATTAACAGTTAGTGCATATACTAACATGTTTGCTGTGATATTACTAACAGTTGTTTGTTTGCAGTTAGTGCATATACTAACCTGTTTGCTGTGACAGTTGTTTGCTGTGATATTCCTAACAGTTAGTGCATATACTAACCTGTTTGCTGTGATATTACTAACAGTTGTTTGCTGTGATATTACTAACAGTTGTTTGCTATGATAGTACCAACAGTTGGTGCATATACTAATCTGTTTTCTGTAATATTACTAACAGTTGAATATATTTGGAATATTTAAATAAAATTGAATTTTCTAAAGACATTCAACACACATATTAGATGATGGAAATAGTACAATATAAAAATGCACTAGTTTGATATTTTGTAAATCAAAGTTGTGTCCTTGTTCTTATATGCAATCTAATACTGACAAAAACAGAAGAAAAATCATCACAGCCTTTATAGAAAAAGACCAACATATTATATCCAAATGCCATATACCCTACCAGAGAAGAATTAATACGGGACTTTTTCGAAGTTTTCAAACAAGCATATAAGTAATACCATAGCTCAAAAAATGGTCGATTTCGAGTGACCTAAAGCCATTGACATCGATTAGCATAATTATTGATGAACACTAAATTTTCATTAATGCAGGAAAAACTATAAAGCATGGCAATTAAAAACAAAAGGCATATAATTAATCATATAATTTTCATGCACTTTTTTTAATTTAACATCTAAAGTTTTTTTATAGATAATATAATCTATAGATAAAAGAGGCCAATCTTAGGCTACTTTTTTGGTACCAGTATCTCTAGTAGTGCTTACTAAATAACTTTATAATTCAATAAATTTTACTTCATTTTTTTTTACTGTAATTTAATATAAAATACATCTTTTGTGTTTAAAAGAAAATATTATTATTTATAATATCATGCAAAGCTAAGCATGACTACAAATAGTTGAAAGCATTTTTAGCTTTGAAGGATATTACAAAATGATCTTTCCTTATAAACACAAAAAAATGTATTTTATATTGAATAACCCTTACTATTTAGAAGATGCTAGGTGTGTGATCCAGATTAATTGACAGTGCTATAATAATAATAACAAGAACTTAGAAACATTCATTCACACACACAAACACACTCACATATATATTTAGAAGAAACTTGAACTCAGACTTTCAAGCTCTTAATAGCTATGCATTCAATTTTATACAACTGAGGCACATGACCACATACATGTAAAAAAGCAAATGGTCTTAAATATATGTATTTCATACTGAACCAGCATTCATCAATTGCTTGAAATCATCATTATTCACACATATATACAATCAGTGCTCAGTTTATATTAAAATAGCAAATCTTCAAACATTTATAGACAAGCTTCGGTCTTCTCCACCCTACAATTCTTTAGCCTTCCATATCATTGGAAATCTTTCGATAGAATGCTCAAAGCACTCGTTGATGCCAATATTATAGTCATACCCATGTTGACTTTAAGTCACCCTGACCCATCACATATAGGACTTTAATATGTCCATTTAAATTCACAGGGAGGATGGGCAGAATACTGGAAGAATATGTAATATTCAAATATAAGAATATTGTCTATATTAAATTTAATGTAGTTAGAAGGGACTTGAATTCAGACTTTCAAGATCTTTAAAGATATGCACTGAACCTTATAGAAATGATACACATGACCACATACGTGTGAAAAAGGTAAATGATCTCCAATATATGTAATTTGTGCTGAACCAACATTCATCAATTGGTCCAATTCACCACCTCCCCCACATGTACATAATCAGTGCTCCGTTTATAGTAAGATAGAAAATCTTCAAACTTTAATGGACAGGCTTCAATCTTTTTTATATTCCAACTCTTCAGCCATCCATATCATTGAAAATCTGATGATGAAAGACTCAATGTCATTGTTGATGCCAATATTATTGTCATACCCATATTGACCTTAAGTTACTCTGACTCCTCAGATCTTACTATGTCCATTTAAATGCACAGAAGAGGGATGAGCAAAATACAGGCTGAATATATAATATTCAAATACAGGTATATTGTCTATACTAAACTTAATGTAATTAGAACGGACTTGAAACTTGAAAGTCTGACTTCAAGTCCCTTCTAATTAAATTAAGTTAGCGGTAGACAATTTACTTATATTTGAATATTATATACATATAAATTTAAAAGGCAATAACAAAGTTCTGTTATTATTCTGTTGTTTAATTCATATATTAAAAATGATCATAAATATACTCAAAATATCAGAAACAGTCTCTTAGTTTTAATTTATAAAATATAAAAATGTATTATTTATCAAAAATGGTAATATAATTTTAATCAGATAAACATATTAAAAAACACATTATAAACTTATAACTAGTGCTTAAGTGCTTATTTAATTTGTTTATATACTGTATTTATAATAGATATACTCAAATATGTTCAGAATATTAGGACAATCTTGTTTGAATTTATAAAATATAAAAATGTAATATTTACCAGAAATGCCATTATAATTTTAATCATATAAATATATAAAAAAACACATTATAAGCTTATAACTAGTGCTTAAGTGCTTATTTAATTTGTTTATATACTGTATTTATAATAGATATACACAAATATGTTCAGAATATTAGGACAATCTTGTTTGAATTTATAAAATATAAAAATGTAATATTTACCAGAAATGCCATTATAATTTTAATCATATAAATATATAAAAAAACACATTATAAGCTTATAACTAGTGAGTAAGTGCTTATTTAATTTGTTTATGTAGTGTTTTTATAATAGCATGTACATAAATATACTCAGAATATAAGGAACAGTTTTGAATATTTAATTTTATTTACTAAAAATGCCATTATAATTTTAATCATATAAATAGATAAAAACACATTATAAACTCATAACTAGTGCTTAAGTGTTTATTTAATTTGTTTATGTAATGTGTTTATAATAGTATGTACGAAACATCTTCACAGCAAGCTGATTATCACGTCTATAATGACAATTCAGTAATTGGTATGCATAGTCAGTAAAATCCTTTTTATAGAAGCTGTTGGAAAGCTTTTGCTGCCTAATAGATATTTTAAGGCCACTTTACCTACCTTATAATAATGCCATATATTTTTATAATTAATTATAGCAAATTATAGGTTTAAAAGTATGATTTTAATCACTTAGTATAAGACATTATTCTGGAAATCGTATTAAACATTTCGTTTTTATACATTAAGTGCAATAATATGTTTACGTCATCAAAAGTGCTTAAAGACCTTCACCTTTATATCTTCAAAAATTCATTGATTTGTAAAGTCAGATTGGTAACCATGTTAAGTTAAATTAATATTTATGTATATCATTTGAAGTTTTTTGGGTTATTTTTCAGTTGTATGCAAATTAAAATAGTATTATTCTCGGTGCAATCTAATAAAGTAAAGCAAATTCAGTAAATATTTGAGTTTTTTTTTTTATATGTCAAAGCGTCAGCCGGGAAGCGAACCCGGGACAACTGCTTAGAAAGCAGCTATGTTAGCCACTGGGTCTGCAAAAATAAGAACTCTTTGATTAGTTATAATATAGACATCTTTGAGGTCCAGTGTTAGAGCACTCAAACAAAATAAAAAATAGAAAAGTTAAATAAATAATAATAAAAAATGGCAGCTCTACATTTTAACCAATCAGAAGTGTTTTAAATATCCATCACAAAAACGTGGTTATAATTACATATACGTAAAATGACTCCACTGGCAGAAAAAATATAATGGTATATAAGTCAATCAGGATGGGGTTAAATATAAGGTAAGTAAATCATACAAATTTTAGCCAATCATATTCAAGTATCTTAGTGGATGATGAATAAATTTAAGTTTTATATTATAGGCTATGAACTGCTTGTTATTCCAAGTGCCAGTTGCAATCAATTTTCATCAAAATGGAAGCTCTGTCAGATAATTGTCAGGTATGATTGCCAGATAGTAATCATTAGTTACACAAGCAAACTCCTGCACTTAGATAGACATTGTTTGACTAATCAATATTATCATAAAAATAAACATTCCTGACACAAATATTTTGGACAGAAAATTGTAGGCAAATATATTTCTAGTGACTCTCCGAAGGTTCGTGATAATGATATATTAGATGTGCTAATATATTACACTATTTCCATTATTTTCATTATTAAATGTTGAATGTATAGGCAATTGGAAATAATATTTAAACTTTGCAAATACTGCCAACTTGTTAGTAATAACATCAAATTCACAACACAGATTAGTAATTACATAACATTTCAAGTGGTATTATTCTTCATTTTTTTTAGGTATTGTTGGAGTGACCAATGACAGTATTAGCATAGGAGTCAAACTTACACCTTTAAATTTCATGACTATTAAAATTTAAATCAATGTTTTTGAATTAACTGAGTCTTAAAATTCGATATTCAAAAAACTAAAGGTGTATGTTTGACTCCTACACTGATATTATCACTGGTCAGGTCAGAAACACTTGAAGAAGATTGGAGAATAATACTACTTGAAACATTTTGCAATTACTAAATTATATTGTTTATTTATGTTTTATTACTGACAAGCTGTATTTGCAAAGTTTAAAATTTTCTATATATTCAACATTTAATGATTGATGACGAAAATAGTCCAACACATTATCTTTTATTCCTAGTGATATTTCTAATACTCTTATAGATTGAAATTTTCATAGAGGGAGGGAAAGCTCTCCATACAGTAGCACCACTCAGTGCAAGCCAGAGTAATCAATGGATTCAGGAAGGTTTGTGCACAAAATTCTTATTCAGTACCTAATCCCACATCCCCAGACTAGTTTCTAGCTTGTAGCTTTCATCAGTGAGGAGCCTCAGGTCTGACAGCACTGCACCTAGATCTTAGGTTCAGATACAACCATCCAGTAGCTACATTTTACTTTTTTAGCTAACTATAAAACTCCTCACTGATGAAAGCCATAAGCTAGAAACTAGTCTGGGGATATTGTATGAACAGGCACTAGATAAAAATTTTATGCACAAACTTTCCTGCATCCACTGATTGTTCTGTCTAGCACTGAGTGGCACTGCTGTATGGAAAGTTTTGCCAAGCATAAACAATGGAGATCATGTGATGTTGGATGGTTTAAGACTGAATGTTATGACTTGCATGGTTTACTATAGTGATAGAGTGGAAATGAAGCTCTATGGATAGGTACTATAATTTTGTCACTTCTAAAAATGGAATTTTTAATGAACTCTGGAGCAATTAACCATTAGATTTATTTACTTATTGAAAAGATTGTATTGTACATAATTTGTAGCATGATAACATTGACATTATGTTGTGTTTTGCAATGATTTATGTTTTTTAATATCCATTATAGCGCATGGACTCAGAGCAGCCATGATTCATTTTGTTTCAGTCTTGTTTGAAATGCTATTAGTTTTAATATATAGTCATTTGGATATATAATGATAGCATGGTACTTTTAAAATGAATGCTGAGAGTTGATGGAGTTCATGGACACACATTACATTTGTGATCAGATTTTCAATGAATCCATATATTTCATGGGCTGCTTGAATTTTTAAACTCGTTCCTATTAAATAGCCATGTTATATTTATAAGGAACTTATGAAATGTTGTGCCTCAAATTCCATTCACAATTATGAGTCATTGTTTTCTGTATTATATTATATAGCCTATTCAATTTTTTTTTGCCTATAATAAGATTTGTATATAAAAATGCTCCCTTACAGATTTTTTTTCTTTCTGACTACATAAATGACAAATTCTTAAAAACCAGACAAAAAGCAATCATCTTATTGGTCTCAGTTCATTTGTTAATATATCAACAATATATATAAATTAAGTGGACATGGACAATCTCTGACTACTTAGAATAATCACGATCTTGTACAAACAAACGTTTCAAGAAGAAAAATAACATTTTCTGATGCATAAAAATTAACATTCTTAGCTGTTATAGATTATCTGCTTCCACTTAATTTACATATATATTTTAGACTAATCATATTTAATATACATATATACAGTAACATAAGGGATTAATGTCAACAAAATATATCATAAAAAAAAAGCTCTAATATATATCTTATCTTCTCGTGATGTGCGATATCGCGAAATATAACTTTAAGACGTCAAGCATTGGTGGTCGAGAGGTCAACGACAGCGTCAGCCGCTTTACAAGCAGTTGTCCCGGGTTAGCGGGTTCGCTTCCCGGCTGATGCTATGACACATGGAGGAAAAAAAAACTTTAAGATATCACATCATAAAAATAAAGACTCATTTTCTGATTCAGCTCCTAAGAAAATTTACTTAATAAACTTCTTTATTATTGTTTACTTAATAATTTAGAAGACATCTAGATGGTATTATCTTTCTGCATCTTAAAAATTCTGTTATTTTACTCTCATTCTGAAATCTCTTATTATCTGTAAATATATTGTTGGATTCTGATTCATTTATTTATGTATATTTTTAAATATATGATAAATGCAAAGGTGGAGATACAATAAACCATAATATAAGAATAAAGAATGATACCGACTTTAACTACAAAATAATTACTTTAAACTTTAAAAATTAATAATAACATAAGAAAAAAGAATAAAATAAAAATCTCACAATGTCACATATATCTATGACATACACAAATGTTAGTGATCTGGTAATCACTGCTTGATTAATTATTCTTCAAATGACAGCACTAAACTCTTAAATAAATAAATATCCTACATTTTAAAATATATCTAAGAGCTATTAACTATCTAGATTACCCCCTTCTTAAAAATATATTATAATAGTTATAAGAAAAAAACTAAAATCATATAATAATTTAGATTTCTAAAAAAATATATATCTTAAAATCCAATAATTTTTATTTTTAAACAAAAATCAGAAAGGTTTTTATTAAAAATAAATACTGATATATATATATATATATAATTTGCTCAAATTTGAATGTTCCTTATATATATAAGTAGAGGGATTTGAACTTAAGAGTTTTCATTTAGTATTCGTTCTTACTGCAATTGATACACATGATCCCATACATGCGAAACAGATACATGATTCCCAATATAGTATTTCATGCAGAACGATCATTCATCAATTGGACCAGATCATAATCTCCCACACATATTTACAATCAGTGCTATATATATATATTAAGATAGTGATTCCTCAAACTTTAATGGGCAGGCTTCAATATTCTCACCCTTCCAACTATTCAATCATCCATTTCATTGTATATTATTAAGCAGAATAAACAAACACTTTATTCATTACTAAAATGCTTTTTTCAATTTATATATATATATATATAACCATTAGAAAACAGTCACCACCTAAACATACCAATATAGATAGTAATCAATATTTTTCACTGTTGTCAAGGCAACCATGTTCAAGTGTATCAGTGTTATGAGACAGAGTGGATAGTAGTGGTGGTGGTGGGGGTTTATTAAGTTAGATATAAAAAATTTATGTTAGCTTATTGACTGCTGAAGCATCCATATTGAATATTTAAAAAATTATGTTAATCCACAAATTTTATCATGAATTAAATTTATATTACTCAAAAATGACATAATATAACATTTTTGAAACATAAAACCCCAAAGAATGTAATTAAGTTGGAAAAAATATAGTTATTGATATTTAAAGTAATAAAAAATAGAATAAAAGTTAATATTTCTAATAATCATTTTCATAGTATTTTATAAATTCAAAATTATCATGCACACATCTTAAAACTATTATTTTGTTAATAGGTTAGTTGGATTCATCATAAAAATGTTAAAAATTTGTTATATAATAACACTCACTTAAGGTAATCTAACACTTGAAAACATCATAGAATAAAGACATTAGTACCTTTCAATTTTCTCAGTAGCCCTTCAAAATGTATTTTCATACAGGGGTGTGCAATGTATAAGTCATTCTTAGTAACATCCCTTATAATGAGTAGTTAATATTGATCAATAATTAGTATACAAAATTAACAAAGCATATGCCACACTTGAATGAGAAGCTATAAAGATACACAGAAATTATTACACGCTAAGTGCTTTCGAGGTCTTTTGCCTCATATTCATAGCGGTACTGTGAGCTGTAATTTATTAAAAAGTACTACTAAAATAGTCACTATATACAAACTAATAAAATAAAAAGTGAATGAAATACTAAATTCATCATAGAGTTAAGCTTGATGTATATATGTTTGCATTTATATATATTGAACCGGATTGATATCCGATTCAAGGGTTTTAATGCCAAAATTAAAAGCTTAATTTTTGTTAAATCTTATCTAATGTTAATTTTTTTTTATTATTATTTAAAAAAAGTAAGTGTATTAAACCACCTACTCATTTATATTTAAAATAGATCATTTTAATGTTTATAAAATTGTTTTTAAAATAGTTTTCTGATACCGCTTGTTTTTACTTTTTTTTAATCAATTTGATTAAAAACAAGCTGGTTAGCTAATTACATTCCTGTTGCTTTTATTTTAATCATTGTAAACTCATTCTAAAAGTGGAGATTTGATTTTGTGTTGTTTTCATTTCAATAATCCCTGGGTAGAATTCTTAGATTAGATTGAGCTGGAGATTAATATTTGCCCTGCCTTAGGCATAGAATTGGACAACAGAAAAGGTTTTCACAAGAAATGTAGCTGGGTATAAAAGACCCACAAAATTTGGCACAATAGTTGTTGCCTTAATCCTTGACCAACAAGCTGTTTCAAAGTGAGAGATAGAGTATTCCATATAAACTTGGATTATTGCCTGCTGAGAGTTATACTGTTTTGGGTAACAGTTCGGACATTTAATTTCTGCTAAAAACTTGCAATTATTAACAGACTTTGTTGCTGTACAAGATGTCAAAATCTACCACTCTTAGTTTTGCCATCATCAGGATGTTTTGCTAACTTAAACAAAAGACAGACCCATGCCTGCCAATTCTCCTTCAATCCTGCTATGAACACCTAAAATAAACCAGACCCCATTGTCTTTACCTTGCCACTGTCAAAGGACCTGGAAATGGACTAAAATAAATGTGCACTCTCTACGCGAACTGTGCTTTACCGTAAGGTAAAATTTTCTTTTATTATTCCAAGGGTAAATTTCTTTTAATTAAATCTCCGCCCAATCTAATTATAAATCTGTATTCATAAGCAATATTTAGCCTCATATTTAATATTTGCTGTGTTTTCTTGTATTTTGTAGTGTGTCTTGGAATCTTAGTTTTAAGATTCCAAATTTGCTTTCAATTTTTGTTTATTGGAGAGTGATGAGTGAGTTTTTATATTTTTATGCCTAACTTTTTATAAATGCTTTAGCAGTCATGTATTTTAAATGCTTACCTGTAATTATTTTAGTAGACAATAATTGATTTTAAATACTATGTTTGTGCTTTGGCAAAACACAAAATCTTTTGGCTCAAGAATTTATTGTCCTATTTTTCCGCAGGTAGAGATTTTGTTTCTTCTTTCTTATGTCTCTGAAAGTGGAAACTGGAATTGATTTTTTTTACTTTGTAATTTTATAAGTTGCCAGCAGGAAGATAATATTTATCCCTTTGTCAACTACAGGTGAGAGAGACTTTCATTCTGCTAAAGTGTTTAAAGCTTTAATATTTTTGTACTCATGTGCACTCTCAGATAGATATATTTTTGAATTTACGTGTGGCTTTAAATTGATCAGAGTGTGTACTCAGAATTTGTTTTGTAAGTTTATTTTCTTTGAAATTCTTGGGCAGACATAACTGCTTTTCTAAATATTTGCTTGTCTCCTATTGAGACCTTTAATTATGATACTTAGAGTACTTTTTCACCTATCGTTTGGTTGGGGATTCGCCAGTTTTAATTGTTTGTTTTCCTTTCATTTTAAATCATATTTTTCGGTTGTTCTTGAGGTAAATCAATCATCTTTATTTTAAATGTAATAATAGGTGCAGCTTCTACCAGCATATGACATTCGTTTTTTGGGCCTCGAAAAGCTCACCGGAGCTGGTTTCGTTGATTTATTTCAAAAACGTATTGTTTAAGTATCTGTGAATGAGAAAGCTAATATTTGGGTGAAACCTCTGCTGAATGAAATTTGCTTCCCCCCTTTACAATTTGTTATTGGAGGATCCATAGGCCTGCCAGAACATTGCATTTAGTCTTTCTGGTACACACCTGAGCAAATCCCATTTGTTAACTTATAAACTTTTCTGATAAGTCTTCTCTTAATAAAATTTTTAAAATTTTTTTAAACTTAATTTGGCTGATGTTTGTCTTGGTGCTTTTGTGTCTCAATTGTCTAAATAATTTTAAGATCTCTTGTTTTTCCCTGAGTTTAGTCGGTGTAAACCATCATCATCATCCATTCTGATCACAATAAATAAATTTTTCCATGTGATGTGATGTGATGTGATGTATTATGGCTTCTCCTTAAACGAAGTCAAGAATATCTCAGCAATTATGCCCAGATAAACCTGTTAGCCACTTTCTTTTACATTCCCCACTCTAAATTTACCCATAATCTGCTCTATCCCATTTCCACAACATAATTTTTGTCAACTCTATAACCTTTATATCTAAATCCCCCTTACCTTTTCCCAAACCCAGTATAAAAACCAATAATTCACTTTCTGTATAATCACTCTTTTCATATTTATTTTTCCACAACTTCATTATATGTACCCTTTCTGTTTTCAAACATTTACATTCAATTAACAAATGCCTAATATTTTCAATTCCTTCCTTACATAATTTATAAAATAAATCACCCATATTTTTCCATTTACATATATATTCTTTTGTAGCTAAAGATCCCGTTCGAGCCTTAAACAATAAACTACTTTCCTTACTATTATCATAAATTAACTCACACCTAATATTCTGTTTATTTCTATATATATTTAAACTCTTTTTACTCTCCATACTATTTCTCCATCTCTCTAACTCCCTAGTCTTTATTAATAAATTTATTCTTTTATCCCATTCCTTACTACTATAACACTCAATAATCCTCTTAACACAATCATCCCATCTTTTGTACAAATATACTGATATAAATTCTTTATCCAAATCTTTTGCATATCGCATTACCTTTCTCACCCATCTTGTTACCTGCCCTTTACTCATAACCCAATTAAATACTATTTTAGCTATTCTTTTATTATCCATAAACTGCAATCTACCAAAGATTTTCATTTTACTTTTTGCATCTCTCATATGAAAACTTGACCATCCCATTTCTCCTTGAATTGCCTCCCTTGCTGTCCATACTTCTGCATCCAATGCATGTCTTCCTACTTCCAGATATGTAGTGATCTGGTGGCGCCCTCTGTGATCAGAATAGATTGATTGTCCGGTACAATATACTGTCAAAACTGTTACTTTTATGTTAGTTTCGATAGTAATTTTTTTATCAAATATATATAAAAAAATAATAATTAAAAAATATATAGTAAAGTAATAATTAAAAAAATATGTAGCTTTGAAATTTACTGTCAAATCTTACTTTTAGCATTTGCATAATGTTACTATTATTAAAATGCAGAAAAAAAATTATAGAAACATCTAAATCAGGCCATTATATTTCTGAAATATATTCATTTTTGTCTCATATCAATTAATTCAAAGACTAAGCTCACATTATAGAAAACAATGCAGACAATCACGATCTTTCTTTTTTTATATGTTAGTTTTAATAGTAATTTTTTTTTATCAATAGATATATAAAACAATAAGTAAAAAATATATAGTAAAATAATAATTAAGAAACATATAATAAAATAATAATTAAAAAAATACAGAAAAATAAAAATACTTACCAATAGGCCTTCATAATGTTTTCTTCAAAATACAACAGAAAAATTAAAACCTCTTCCCTGTTATAATTTCATGCTGAACTGTTCTCCAATAACTAACAAAAAAATGAAAGAAAGACAAAAAAATTCAATCTACTTGGTCAGAAAAATTATCATAAAATTTTTATCGTAGAAAAATAAAATTTATCTTTTCAGAATTTGCAGACAAAGATGGAAAAGAAGGTCTAAAAAGTGCATGTATAGCCTGTGTAGATTTCTGTTAATCTTAACCTCAACCCGTATGTTTATAATTTGAAATTTCTGGAGCACTTTAAGTGCTCATAATAAAAAATAAGTTAAATAAAGTTTAGGTTAGCTTTCCCTTCATAGTGACTTGACATTAATTATTACCATCATGATATGGAATAAGGTAACACTTTTGAGATTATTCTATATTAAGCACATAATAGACTTATTACAGGACAGAGTTCATGTTATTTGTTTTTTTTATTGTTAAGTAATAATCATTTATATTTATTTTTCAGTATAAATGACTAACCTTCTGCATGTATGTTCTTTTCTATCAACTATAGGGAACCATACATAGGTAGGGGGTCATCAATAACTGGAATTATATATCAAGGTTATTACACATCCACTTGTATAATATTGTAAATTAGCTAGTTAGCTTCATGGTTGATTTAATAATGCTTTTTTACTTTGTAAATAATTAGTGACATGTTATGTATCTCTATCATGGGTAAGGGTTGGTATAGTGAACACATTTAATCATTGATATGGTAGAAATACATCTTTGACACACACAATTATATTGTTTTATCATGTTAAAAAGTTTTGAATTTTTGTTATGTTATTTAATAAATATTATCAATTTGATTTAAATTAAACTGGTCTCTTGTTTATCAAAATCATTCATGCATCCATTCATCAACTTATAACCAAGTACATACATACACACAAACTTTCTTTTTTTCACAATAACACAGTAATATATTTGGATGGATCTTTAAATCAATTGGAACCTGTATAGAGGTGTGATAGTTGTTATCTAGTGTAAAGTCATCTCTCAAGAAGGCCAAAGGCAGATTTCTCTCTGAGTTCAAATATAATATTGAGGCATAACAGAGCCTGAAAGAGGGGTGAGGCATGGATGAACTAGCCCAAATTGTATCTTAAATTTAATGTATAAACTTAGAGTTAGCCTATTAAAGATTGATACAATCATAGGTTATGTACTTCATTGCATCATTCACAGCATCCTACCAGAAGACTCTAGGTCTGAGTATAGTGAGATACATTCCCTCTCTTCTGGTCAAAACCCAGCCTGTTACAGTATATATATATTGTGCCCTTTTCTATAGGTCAATGATGGTTATAAGTGGTCAATTGCTAAAAAAATTTAAAATTAATATTATATAGTATTTAATATTATAAATTATAAATAAGCAATAAAGGGTTAATATAATATATTTAATAATAAGTATTGTGATGGTGGGGATTGCATCTAGTTCTATATTTTTCTAAATTATTTTTCAAAATTTTATATAATCATTTTAAATAATATAAGTAGCAAATTTATTAAGACAGATAAAAATAGACTAAACACCGGAAATGTCTACGTGACTATCTGGAATATTTTATGTATAAACACCAGTTTAAATTAATACAAATAATTAAAATATTTAAATAGTATATTATGAAACTGGATGGAATTGTCACACAGTATAATAAAAATAAGATTGTACATTTAGTAATTATTGTTTCAAAATTATTTAGAAGTAATTAAATTGTAATAGATAATAATTAATTTAAAAATAATAATAGGTTAATATTTAAGTCTATTACATCACAATTTTAAAACTTTAGAAATTGTCTTAGAAATCAAAGTAGGAATTGACCAATAAAAAGATAGATTTTGGCAGGCAAGAGAAATCGCGCCAATTAATTGTATAAACTAGGAGAACAAAAATGTGTTGACTCCAGAGCAGAGGTAAAATTTTAAGCTCTTTAAAATTTCTTTCTTTCTTCAATTATTAGTCAATTTTATTATAAATTTTAATAAATATCTTTGAAAGAAACTCACTGACAATTTAAATCTTTCGAAGCGAATCTAAGAGTAAAATTTTAAAAAAAAGTTCTCATAATAATGTTTCACTAACTCCACAGTTACCTGCCAGTGGATTCTATTAAAATATAATCTGAATTTTCAATAAAAATGGATGGATTCTTAAAAACAGGTTATACATTTTGTAATATTTTAAAAATGTTAACGTTGTTCATTGATATAGTTTGTATAGCGTATTACTACGAAAACTGCTTTAGTGCGTGTAAAATTAATGAAAGGACATTGTGCGCAAAGTTAATGAATATAATGAAAAATCAAAATAAATATTATTCATGTAAAAATAAATGGACAAAAAGATTTTTATGAATTACTTTCTTTAAGATGACCTGAGCAATTACTCTGGAAATAGTTAAAGATCAAAAATGTCATATATAAAATAATAATGAATAAAAGTGAAATTACTAAGGAAAATACTTGCCTAAGGAAGAAATAAATAGTTTACAGAGAAATAAATATAAAATATTGGATCCATGGAAAAACGCAATTGGTACCATAATGATATAAATACTTGTAGTTCTGCTAGAAATAAAGATGCATCAACTGGCCGAGGTAATATTCGCCCGAACATTAAAAAACTTTGTAGGATAACTAAATAAATATTTTTAATAATTTTGAATTAAACATTGAAATTAAAGATCGTCTAAACAGTTTGCTAAATGAACTAATTTATTTTAAAACTCTAATAATCAGAAAGAAGAACATTCGGAAAAAGAAGAAATAATAAATATTATGGGACTAACTAAGATTTACCGACAGAAAAATATGTGATTATGGTTTAAAATATTTTCTTTATTAATTTAAGTTAAACATTGAGTTTAGATAGCGATAGGGAAACAAATACATTAATTTGCAATAACATTATAAAAATAATATGTTTTTGATTTTGAATGTTTAAATAAAATTGTATGTGTGTGGAAATTTTGTATGTTTGAGATGCTCGAGGAGAAAGGAACCTACTACGAACTCTAATAGGAAGGTAAAAGATTATTTTGGTACATTTTATGGTTATTAATGATATAATGTATGTTTATTTATTTAGATCAGCTGTGAACCGAATGAATGTAGTGCAAAATTTTATTATTGTAGTTATTGTAAAACGCATTTTGAAAAACAACACTCTAAAACACTATGAGATGTAATTAGATTTTTTAAAAATATGCATACTATACTCATTTTATGTGTGATTAATATAGTTCAATATAACCAATGGTTATGTCATATTTTCTGTTAATTTTTCCGATTAGGATATTTAAGTGTTATTTAATAAAACGTAGATGTCGAACCTACAGTGTTATAAAGCAAGACAAATTGTTCTTATAGAATAGAGGAATGTTTTATATTAGTGAATTTTGTTTATTGTTTTAAAAGGTAGTTAGTTTTATCGATGTTGGATACAGTGAAAATCTTGAGAGATAGTTTGGATAGTGACTTGGTAGTACATGGAGATTCGGAAACCAAGATGATGTATTAAAAAAACTAGGATGCTACAGGGAATGGAATTTATAAGTAGTTTTAGATGGTAATCAGCGTAGTTAACAAAGCCCTACGACTGTTACACATGTTGTCATGGACAGTGTTATTTTTATCTTTCTTGTGAATCTTATTAGATGTTTGGTAAAGCTGAATAAATAGCTGCCACATCATGCTTATCGTCAGGGTTATCAGACAAGGAATGTCAGCCCTATCCACACTGTTCCATACATTTTGAAGTATATATTTTGATGAGTTATTTATCGATCTTCCCAATATCCTATACATCTTTTGCTATCTTTATCTATATTTCTTGCAACTACATTGTTATTTGATAAGTCTATTGAAAAGAAACAATAGATATTTTAGAATGTATGTCATGCTGTTATTTGAAATAAGAATAGTTAGGTATTAACAAAGTGTAGATTATGATTATTGAAAAAAGATGCATATATCCTAAGAAAGGAAGGAGTCAGAGAATTATTTTAATTTTAAGAAATGAACTATAATTTGATAAAAATATACCCAAATAGAAATATACAAAAATATTAAAAAATGATTTAACGTGTTCTTATTGTTGATTATATTTAAAAATATAAGTATTGCATATTTAAAGAATATAATAACATTCAATGATTATAATATATGTTAAACTGAAACCGGAAATAATTAAGCCCGTGTTATGGCATTATACATGAGTATGGCTTATGGAATAAATGTATTAGAGTTTACGAGCATTAGAGAACAAACGTAATAGGTAGTAATAATATTTGAACAATATGCAGAGTGACTTATAGAGAGTTACAAGAAAATGTATTTTTTTTTAAGAGGGAAAACCATATTTATTGTAAATTTATAATGTTTATAAAGGATGTTTATCCACATATATAACTTATAATACTGTAATGTTAATATTAAAAGGTAAAGAATAGTATTACCCAGAAAATAGTTAAACTAAGTAATATAATAAACTTAATGAGAAATAAATGAATAACTTATAAAAGTATAATAATTTAAATTAACTATAAAAGAAATCTAAAAATGTATAATTTAACTTTTGTAGTGTTAAAAGAAAGGAGGCTATCC
Source organism: Epiperipatus broadwayi (assembly GCA_028023455.1). Classification (NCBI taxonomy): domain Eukaryota; kingdom Metazoa; phylum Onychophora; class Udeonychophora; order Euonychophora; family Peripatidae; genus Epiperipatus; species Epiperipatus broadwayi. The sequence goes on along the minus strand of JAQFVV010012409.1, from coordinate 12,403,271 downwards.
CTTGTAAATAAATGTAAATAGATTTGTTTGTTTATCTTAATTTTTATTGTTGTTAATAAAATTCTAAAATTTGTTATTAAAACTTGTGTCTGAGTTTTGTTTTCTCTACATCATTGCATGAATTCATAGGATATGTTTACCATCATTAAATTAAAGTATATAATTGTTTGCACAAAATATAAATAGAAAAGTATATTTAATCTTAAATATTTATTGGTGTTTTGTAATTGAATAATTATAAAATTACATTGCGTTATTGGTCATAAATCCATTGTCATGGTAATTTGCTAAATTATATGCTATTATTTGCCACTTGCTTCATTTATCAGATTATCTAAACACTGCCACTTACTCATTATTTTATTACGGAAGGAAAAAGATAAACAAAGGGAGGATATTGAATGATTAATTAATTTATTATAGTTATAAATTTGCGATAAATAATGAAGATTGTGATTATTATTCTTATTGTTTTTATTATTAATCTAACTTCAGAGTAGTAAATTATGACACAAAATCCCTTATCATATTTTGCTACTTTATTTTAATTTAACATTGAATAAATTTAAGAACCTGAGATTATTTTATCTGAGCTAGATAATTACTATTATTGTTATGATAGATAAAATTAATACTTTAATTGTTAAATGAGTTTAGTGATTGGAAGTTGCAGAAGTCATAAGAATACTATGTAGTTATTATATGTAACAGTAGTAAAAGGGGGGATAGTGTTCTTATGCCATTGAGGTGGTATCCTATGGGATATTATCTCAATGCAATCTGCTTTGTCACCTTATTTCCACTTCTAATCTCGTGAATTATAGAATAGTTATTTGAATTAGTCTAAAACAGAACATAAGTTAATAAATTTAAGAAACCTGAGCTAGTAACACATTTAATTGAATATCTCATTAATTATTAGAGCTAGAACCCGGGGAGGCGATTTTCACTATATTATATTACTTATTTTGGGGGAAGTGGAGTACACATATACACGTAATTACACGTAGGGTGAGAGGGTAGATTGTGGAGAAACGTGGTGGGCTCGACGGGTACGTAGTTACACAACATAGGCCAGATTGTGACGGCCCAAATTTAGAGAGGGGCCTGATACACTAGAGAGAAAGGTTATAATATATATATATATTCATAATTCAAAATATACAAATTATGGAGGTCTTTATTTTCATATTAAAATATCTTTTACTGTTTAGTTTTCAATTATTTTGATGCATCTATAATAAGCCATTTAGTACTATATTCTTTTTTTTTATCTACTTTATAGTTTCAAGGCTAATCTTTACTAATGGGAGTTCTTCATAGATCAGCTTTTTTTTAAATAATATATTTCATATAATTTCTAGACTTAGGGAACAAAATTAATTTATTATCGAATACAACAGATGATAGGCATTTTCTCGATCTAATACAAAGAGCCTGTGATCAGGTTATTCCAGATGCATATTCATTCTTTCTAAGCATCACATTTTATATAAAGATTCAAAATCTAAACAATGTATTTTCAGCTATCCATTCATATTATGATATATTTATAAATGTTTTTGCTTATAGCTATTGGAAAAATATCAAAAGTATTGCTTTGCAATGCTGAATTGATATTTACCACAATAAGATAAATTTATGATTGTTTCACAACTTTTACATACTGTTTGCATTTGATATACAAGTACAGAGGTTGTATCTAGAAAAATCTCTAGAAAGAACAATATAACTGATGGATGGATTAAACTAGTTTTCAGTGTTTTCATATCCTTCCTTTCTGCTTTCATTATAACTACTCACTTGTATCCTTATATTAATAGTTTGCTTTCTAAAGTGCTAAGAATTTTTCCATTTTTAATGGTCACATGTACAAATTGTTTTTCAATTTTGATTTAAATCCAATTAAGTTCTTTATTGGTAAACTTCATTAATTAAAATTTATAAAATTTAGTTGAACTTGTTTTCAAATTTACAGAATTTAATTTTATAACATATTTTAATATTATAGATTTTAAAGAGGATTTGAACACAGACTTTCAAGATTCTTTCAGCTATCCATTTTACCTTGCATAACTGCTACACATGGCTGTATACATATGAAAAAGATAAATGATCTCCATACATATTTTGTAGTGAACCAGTGCTCATCAGTTGATCCAGACCATCATCTCACACATACATATATAATCAGTACTCAGTTTATATAAAGATGGTAAATCTTCAAATTTAAATGGAAAGGCTTCAATCTTCTTGACCCTCCAACTCTTCAGCCATCCATATTAGTGGAGATCTGATGATGGAATGCTCAGAGTCCTTCTTGATGCCAATATTGTTGTCATCCCCATAATGACTTTAAGTCACTCTGGCCCCTCATATAAAGGTCCTTAATATGTCCATTTAAATGCACAGAAGAGAAATGTGCAGAAATCAGACAGAATCTATAATGTTTAAATATTAAGTGTACTGTATATACTGAACTTCGGTATATAAAATATATTTGTATTTAAATATTTTAGTTTTTATAATTACAGTATATATTTTGTGAAATTACATTACAGCAACATCAAATAATAAATGGTGTCAAGCGTTGGTGGTCGAGAGGTCAGTACAGCTGCCTTACAAGCAGTTGGCCCGAATTAGCGGGTTCGCTTCCCGGCCAATGCTATGACACATGAAAAAAAATAAAAATAAATGGTCTGTATAGCTATAACAAATTAAATTCAGCCATGATTTATTGTTTCCAAATTTTCTCTTAAGCACTTTAAATTATGTATTTTGCAATTATGTTATTAATAAACTAAGCTAAGTCTGCGCACAAAATACGATATCCTATTCTTTGAAAGACTCAGTTAGTAATAACTCATTTAGTACTGATTGTGAAACACGCTTCAAAATTATGTAAAATTAACGAATAATCATTGAATGTAAATTTAATGTGTCAAATTGCTCTGAATCATAAATATTAATCTATAAAATCATTTATCACCAAATATCTTTTCTTAACATTCATTTATAAATTACACACACCTTATTTTAAATTTATTTAAACGCACATTGAATACGTAAATAATATCTACTAAGGCTGTACTTAAACAATATTTTAGTTAGTTCACATTTGTAAGTTTGAATACAGCAGTAGTGGATTTTACAATAGTTTTCTTCCTCTTTTGATTAACGTTTTTTTTCCACTAAATATTTTTACATTTCTTCCTTAATAATTATGATATCTTCGCTATTTTAAATACATTATAACTACTTATTCAGAAAAAATGTGTTTTATTTTTAATTAATTCCTTTTGCCTGAGATATCACATCACAGATTCTAATGTTTTATTTATTTACTGATTATTTTTCCTAAGCTATTTTATATATATAGGGTATATGAGCACAGACTTTCACACGACCCACCACTCTCCACACTACCTGATAACACTGATACACATGAACACATATATGTTGAAAAGATAAATAATCACCAATATTGGTATTTCATGCTAAACCAGCAATCATCAGTTGGTTCCAGATTACCATCTCTACCCATATATGCTATAAGTCAGAGATCCCCAACCCTATGCCCTCGGGCACCATTTAACATGCGCCCGCCGCTATCCGAACATGATAAAAAATATTTATCTGATACAAATAAATTTAATTTTTAAAATTTCTTATAAATTATTGTATTATATTGTAATCAAATTGTAGGGCATACTATACTTTTACAGCGTAAAAATATAAACGTTAATTATATGTTAAATTTTTATTTTTGAAATAAATATTTTTTTGTACATTATGTGTATTATTAACAATATCCAACTATAAATTTACATTGAAAAAATAAATGGTGCTCGCCACCTGGTTGAAAAAATAAATGGTGCCCGCCACTTGGTGGTATTATAGAGTGTGCTCTTAAGTGCAAAAAGGTTGGGGACCCCTGCTATAAGTGCTCAGATATATATTAAGATAGCCAAACCTCATACTTCAATTGACAGGCTTCAAACTACTCCACACTCCAACTCTTCAACCATCCATTTAATTGAAAATCTGATGATGGAATACTCGAAGGCCACCCTGAGGTCGAGATTCTTGTCACACCCACATTGACCTAAGGTCAATCTGACCCCTCATGTACAGGACATAATTCATTTAATACATATGCAAGGGATGGGCAGACATCTCTACTTATGTAATAACTGAAACACACAGGCTTATTATATTCCTGTGTTTATATATATAATATATAGGGTATATGAGCACAGACTTTCACACGACCCACCACTTTCCACACTATCTCATAACACTGATACACATGAACACATATATTTGCTAACCATATGACACTATTATCATAATATATATATATAAACCAATCAGATTTATATATATATATATGCATTTATGCATTGAAACATACCTCATACACATGTATGGGCACTACAAATACATGCATGCACACATAAAAAAACTAAATTTTGACATGAAGAAAATAGATTTTAAATCCTGTTTATTTTCAGAGTAGATAAAGTATAAAAACATAATTATCATCAAACAAATTAAATTGTTTTCAGTACTAATTTAAAAATTACTTGATATCAAATAAAATTTATGGTTAATTTTGGTGATGGAGGCTTATAATAAATAATTTGGAAAATGTGATAATTTGATAATAAGATTATCATTTTGATATTAATTATTTGAAAACTTATCAAAACACAATGATTATATAAAAGATTGATGTTCGGTTGATGAATAATGGTTTAAGATAATAGACATTTATTCAAAATAAAATATATTTACATAAGGAATTAATGTGTCAAAGAACATTTATTCAATCTGGTTTACTCTTTCAATATGAGACCTGGGAAAAACTAAAGCTCCTGTTTTATCTAACTAATATTGGAACATAATAATGAGACAAAAAAGATAAAATGATATAGAAAAATTAATTCAAATGAGTAGACAGTGTTATTGCTCATTCTGGAGTATTACAGCAAGAGATTATAAGAATTATTAATTAGTAGGCACAAAGGTATGTGATTGATTCTTTTATATCTCACCTTCTCTTCAGTGAATGCGCTAGTTCAAATTCCTTCTAATCATGATGAGTATTTATTTTTTACTAACCAATCCATATGTATAAAAATAAAACCCAGCCAATGGCAAGAACAGGCCAATAGGCAATGATGCTCACTGAATCTAAATGTTTCCATTAAGATTGGGAATCTGGCAATAAATAATCAGTCTTTTTGAAGGCAAAGTGAGATGTGATGTTTCTTCCCCCTGGACAAAACTAATCCTGGATAACATAGTCATGCAGGTATGTTGGAAGACACCATATAAGCTTTGTAGCTTTTTTTGGCTTGGTAATGTTTCTAGTAAGTTCATTATTGTCATTGTTTGGAGTTCTTGGAGCTGAAGGTCCATTAAATCTGGTTGATGATTTACCACTGGTAGATTGCAACTATTTCATTTGTTAAGGTTTTGCTGATGACTGGTTTTGGAACAGTAGATTCATATAGTTGATTGATGCCACATTACTATTGGCTTGCCATTTATTTTCATCTGGTGAGATTTGTTGATAGATAGTCAAATGAAATTCTAGGCTCATTCAATCTAAGTTGGTTCTTGTGGTGATGATGTTATTGTCCATCAGCAGTTTTAACCACTACTGTTTAAAACCATTTAAGTACAATCATTACTGCTGGATCTCATTTTGGGGTGCCCTTGACCATGTGGCATAGGACATGAGTACATATCTGCTTTTTTACACTTATAGTTTTGTGAATTACTTTAGGATTCAAACCCAGATTATTAATTACATATGGGTAAATCCAATTTACATTATTTATAGTTTTATATAAAGCACAAATAGTTAGTTGGAATTAAGTTGAAAGGCAGCAAACCTTTCATGCTTATTATAATACTTATCTGACAGCCAATCAGATGTTATGATGGCTGTCTAAATGATCAAACTGTAAACACAAGACAGAGAATTTTAGAAGAAAAGAGCAGTCCACCCTTTTCTTTACTTGTCTTTCTATATATCTAATGTGAAGATATTTAAAGCTTCATTCTTTCAAACCTAAATACTTCAGGCTGGCTTAGATATATAGAAAGATAAGTAAAGAAAAGGGTGGACCACCCTTTTCTTGTAAAATTCTCTGTCTTGCATTTACGGTTTGATCATTCAGATAGCCATCATAACATCTTATTGCCTGTCAGATAAGTATTATAATAAGTATGAAAAGTTTGCAGCCTTTCAATTTAATTATTTATAGTTGTGAACTGGCAAGGTGAGATCTGACAGATTCATAAAGTATTTTGAGACATCCCAAAAGATCTCTGCTTACTCCATTAAAACTTGATATGCAAAGAACCATAAGAAAGTTTCAATAAGATTTATATGTAAGAAACAGGTTAAACCTTAAGTCTGTACAATGGCAAAGCTTTCTCAATTAAAAATTGTCTCTATGGTATTCCAATTCTGTTGAAAAAAAATACAATCACATCAGGCATCACTGTTGATATTGAACTTTTTAATTACTTAGAAAATACCCTAAAAGCAATTGATTATTATTTATTCTCTACTGACTGTAACATGCATCTTTTTCAAAATTATTACATCTCAAAGCAACAAATTCTTGATGAAATTATGCACTTATCTTCACATACCCAATTAGTAAATGATATTATTCCAGCTAATATTTATATGCATCTAAGTTATATTATATTTCCCATTCTACATATTATAATCAACTAGAAAACAACTTAAAAAGTCTTATATCCATCAGTAAATGATCTGCGTCTCATCATATTTGAGGCTATTGATCAAAAACTGTTTGCAAGAATTATTTTTAAGCAATTAAATAACCATATCCTTCCTAAACTTTCCTCCACATTAGAGAGTTAAAAAACCCACCTTGCATTTCAAGCTATCCTATTAGCACAGGAGTCAATATTATATGCAAAACAAAATAAATTAACAAACTATATCACATTCCAGGTTGACTTTAAGATTGCTTTTGATCTGATAAACTGGTAATATTTGTTTAGAACATTAAGCAAACTTTTACCAAGCCATACACACATAATTACTCCCATAAAAAAGTATCTTACCAACAGATCTATCAAACTAAATAATTATATGCACTTCTCTTCTCCTTTAAAACCAAGTCATGGTATTCCACAAGGCTCACCACTCACTTCACTATTATTTGCAAAATATATGGATCCCATGATCAAAGAGAGAGCAGTGCTCAGAAGATCTCTTGTTTTCTCATCTTGGTATGACTGTTAAAGTGATATCTTTTGTTGATGATGCCTTGATAGTCATCAGAGACCTGAAAAATATTTCTATCATTCTTCATATTCTGATCACATTTAAAATGGCTACAGGATCTTCAATACATGTTTGTAAGACATCCATGTGACAGATAACCACAGATCAAAATCTACCTTTATTCTTCACAGGTATACACTCATTCTTTCTCAAAATTTTCAATTAATTTATCCAAAATATAATTAAGCCATAATCTAAATCATCTGGTCATACACAATTTCAATACTAAAATAAAAGCCATCTGCCCAAAATTACTTTACCTATAGTAAAACTTCATATTGTTGGTGCTATTCTGGGTAATATACTTGCTTACTACAGTCCATAGTTGCATCTTTTAAGGAGTATTGTTAAGAATATCATGACTATAATAAAATAATACATATGGGGATCAACATCACATCTTCTATAAATTACAAGAGCTTGTTTTCCTATTTGCAAAGATGGTTTTAATCTAATATGTCCTCAATCATTTGCACCCTACATCAGAGCTAAAATGTACATTGCAATTAATCTGATTCTCAAAACTATTCTTCCATCTATAATATTGTTTGCTCAACATTCATACACAAGTTATTTTTTTATACTGATCAAACTATTGGGAATGCAGATCTGTTGGACAATTATAACATCAAATATTTAATTGGTGTTCCTTGGTCAACGCTCCCAATTGCCAAAACTTTAATCAGATTCCAAAATATGTGTGCTCAATCATGGCTAAAAAATGTTCTTAACTTATTACTTAAAACAATTGCTACTTTCCTCATTAACCATTTTAAATTAAATCTGAATCTTACATGTAATTTATGTAATAATCATCCAGAAGATATGATACACATTTTTGAAACATGTCCATAATCCTCATCTTTAAGACACTTCATATTCCAGCAAATAATTAATCTAAAAGAATTGCTTGAGAAAAATATTAAAAATTTTAATCATTGTAATGCCATAGTAATTATTCACACTATTAAATCCATGTGGCTTGCTTGCTATTCTGTAATTTTTGACAACAAAGGGTTGTTAGCCGGGAGGTCATCACAGCCGCCTTGCAAGCAAGTAGTTGGTTGCAGACGGTTGTGGGTTCGCCTCCCGGCCGATGCTATGACATATGAAAAAAAAAAAAGAATATATTTAAAAAAAATAAATAAAGAATGAGATAATATATATTTATATACTCTAAAATATATACCCAAAAATACTATGAGAAAAATTTGGCAGAACAATATTTTTTCTTAGTTGTTCGTTATTTTAAAATGATATAAATTATACTTTAAAACTGAATCATTGTAATCTGCCTGCAGACGCTAGTCATAATAACTATATATTGTAAGCCTTGCACCTTATGTCATATAAAAAAAAAATGCACCCTGTACTTTAATTAATACTTGTACATAATTTGTAATTATTAAAACTTATTTTACAAATAAAAAATTAAAATTATCCTTGTCTCGCATTCTTTGAACATTTTGAATAATACACACAAATGAATAAAAACTATAAAATTTAGATATATCAGCTAACGTTTCATTTGGTATAATAGCATATCCCTCACTTATTTGTAATAAAATGTGTTTGAGTTAAAATTAATTAGCAATGACCTGTAAAAATAATAATTATGCACATACTTAAAAACAAAAAAATACTTACTAACATCATACAGATGATAAATAATTACCATTATAGTATTGAAATGGATATTAATAAAACATTAAAAAAAATTGTAATTTCTAAGTAAGTATTTATTGCATATTTTTTATTTGTTACATAGATCTAAAATTCTTAAGAAACTCATAGTTTCCTGGATTAGAATTTATCTTACATAATTGATTTTCCAATACTATAGGTTTAATATAAATCTTCACATTAATAATGAAAAAAGAAAAATTAAAGAGGCAGTTTTTATTAATAGGTATAAAAATATGATAATAAATAGACATTCACCAAATGTTAGGATTAATGAATTGTGGGATATTTAAATCGACATGTGTTTCCAGTTGGTAATAGATGATTCCATTTTGAAATTTGAGTTGAGTTGATAATGATTATGAATATAATCGAAAATATTTCTCTATGAGTTTTTATTTATATTATAAGTTTTTACTGTTATTTGAAATATATTCAAGTTTATATATATATATAAGCACTATGTGTGGGAAATGATGACTTGGGCCAACTCATGACTTCAGGTTCAGCATGAAATACGTATATTGGTGGATTATTTTATCTTTTTCACATGTGTGTGGTCATGTGTATCAGTGGTATGCGATATAATGGATAGCTGAAGGCAAATTGAAAGTCTGTTTCAATCTCCTATAATTTAAATTGTATTGGAGCATGAACAACACCTCAGCAGCCAAAAATATAACTGATAAATAGATGAATAAGATGAAACATACATGAATTTATGATAATCTAAACTTGCATCATAATAGACTCATGAATTTATAAGGCACAAATGAGTCTAGGTATGTTGATACATATTTTTTTTGGCAAAGGAAAATAAAATTCAATAAATAAATGAATTATTTTTAATGAGTATATAGTATGGAATATATGATTAAATATTTTAGTAATCAAGTAACTTGTGCAATAGATAAATCAAACGATGCCTAGATTAATAATAAAATATAAGTTTATTAAGATAAATAGCAATTCATTGAGTTTATTAAGATAAATAACACAACTAAAATTTTAGCAAGTGCAGTATAACATAATCTATTGTAGAATAATAATCTGTCCATTCCAGATTGCACTTGTCAAATACAACTATATCTAAAGATTATCGACATGCATATTCAGAAAAGGGTTAATGCATATTCAGAAAAGGGTTAAAGTACATAATCTTTTACAGAATATAAAAATTCTCTTTTTATTATTATTTTTAATATCTCATACCTTAAATGAAATAATGCTTTCATTATAATAGCCATTTTATACGTTTAAACTAAATCATCATCATCATCATCATCAAACACTATCAATTTACTGCAGGATGAAGGTCTCTCCAAGTTCAGACCATCTTCTCTGATATTTAGCTTCTCTTTTCCACATCACTCCTGCACACTTTCTCATCTCATCCATCCATCTCACATGTGGTCTCTTTCTGGGTCTTTTACAATCTCTTGGAATCCAGTTTAAGATTTCAATTGTCCATCGATTATCATCTCTTCTAGCAATATGTCCAGCCCAACTCCACTTCAACCTTTTAATTTTTTCAGTGAGGTCAGTAACACCTGTTTGTTCTCTTACCCATACATACTACCAGCATGAATCTATCCATACTTCTTTGAATGGTCTGAAGTCTTAATTATGATTTGCTTTCTAAAATATTATGCTAATGATCCAACTTAGATTTTATTTACTTGATTTATTAGTTAAATGCATACTGGATAATCAATATGGACTGCATTAATAAGTTAAATTATTAAAAGAAAGAAAATTGGATGGATATCTATCCATATGTTATTATTTCTTTGGTTATTAAAGGTAAGTAAAAGTTATTTGAATAGATAATTTTAGAAAATATTTATTTATTAGTGGTCATTATCAAAGTTATCATTTAATGTTTAGATTGCATTTTCATGTTTTAACCATCCCAAGCTGATAAACAATGATGCATAATTCTATAATGCATTATTATTAGATAATGTCCAATTAGTCATTTTATAATCATTGTGATTCATATCAAATCCAAAGGTTCAATGACTTCAACCAGTTAGCGTAAGATTTGATGCTATCCATTTTTTTATTTCTGCAGACATTAACCGAGAATTTATGTTCTCTTCATCTTCCTACATGGTCATTACTCACAGTACATTATATTTTCTCTTAAAAAACCACAAACTGTCGATGAAAAGTAGATAAAATAAATGAAATCTTTCCAAAGAAAGTTTATGTGTTCTTTTTGCTGAGCTTTTTCTGTTATCTGGTAACAACAATAACACATTTTTTAAAAAAATAATTTCATGGAGCATGAATTTTTTCTCCTTTTTAACCTTGATAAAGTCCATGACTTTAATTTTAATAAATAAATCAATCACTCATTCTACGTTCACTTAAAATTTGAGGAGTGCCAAAGCAGGAAACCATGGTCAGGGGTGGGGGGGGTTCCTGACAGATATTTTAAATGTTTTCTCTGGCTAAGCATTTAACACAATTAGCAATCCTCATTGTTTATAACTTACAAGCTGAAGAAAATAGTGTCATGTGATCTATGACTCTTATTTTGACTAAGATTTCTAATTGTTTTATTTATTTGTCTGTAGACTATAGGAGGATAATAAATGATGACTGGGCATGTCATATATTCACATTTTTAATAAAAATAAAGAAAACAATTCTAAACAACAACGTAAAGTCACTACTACTAACTAAACCTTCCATCAGTAATTTATGATTAACTAAAACTATACCACCACAATAATAGTTATTTTCTTTTTTTAAAACATCTAATTTATGGTTTTAAATTACAAGAATTATGTGTCCCTTTTAGTATTTGTAGATCCCTGCTATAAAGAATGTCCCATTAAGGCCTCAGTTAGTTTTCTCAGCTTGAAGATGATATCAGAACACATTTCAGAATCGTTACCTTAACTCTATTCCTTGGAGTTGATGCATTAACAAATCCTTGAGTTCTAGGATGATATCCATTGTAGAAGTTTCTGGATTCTTGATAAGAACAGTTGTTATTATGTTTCCTAGGTATATTCCATAGTTGGTATATTTTGTGATTCTACATGTGTTCTTGAATCTTGGAATCCAGAACTATACATTTAAAATTTTCATCTCTTATATTCTTCTCCTTAGGCTCTTTCTGTAATCCTTCCATATCAATGTTACTTAATAGTTTTACTACATCTTTGAGAATGGTTCTATTGGAAGCAAGAAGGATTTGCAGAACCTATCAAGGTAAGTTGTGCCCGATAGTTTTTATAATCTGACTTTCTGATAGTGAGTATGATGTAAGGGTCCTGAGTTTCAATACTTGACCATGTAAAAACTGAGTTAAATTTTCTCCTGAATTAATCCTCAAACTTTTCTAAAACACTTGATAGCAAATGCTATCTTGCTTCTATTCAGTACAAAAACTATTTAATAAAGAATAGCACTAATCTCCAAAAGTAATTGGTTTTACAAACAGTGACTCTTACCAATTCTTGGCGAATCCATATAGGTGAGTACTTGCATTAGCAACCTTTTTTTTTCTCACTTAATCCATGAAATGAAAATTATTGTAACATTGTTAAATGTTCTATAAGGTTTTCTGCAAAGTTGCCCTTGAAGATCTTGACTCGAATGCATTTAGATATGGTATTATAATTTTCTGCAGGTTTATCACTCTTATATTGTCCCCAGATACTGACATTAGTTATGAATAAATATTTGAGACCCATGTTGATGAATAAACACTTGAGACCCATATTGGGCAGTAAAAAATGTAATGTATCATGAGTTACACATGGGTAGTCAAAAATATAATCGGTAGGTAGATGAATAAGCAGACAAATAAATGAATTTATAATAATCCAAAGTTATATTATAATAGATGCATGAATATATAAGATGGCAACATGTATAAGGTGTTACATGTTTTGTTTGGAAAATAAAAATAAAAATTCAATACGTAAACGTTTTATTTTTAATGAGTATATACTATGGAAAATATGTGTAAATATTTTAGTAATCAAGTCATTTATGCAATAGGTAAATCAAATAATGCATGGATTAATAATAAAATATTAGTTTATTAAGATAAATATCAACTCATTGAGTTTATTAAAATAAATAACAGAACTTTAATTTCAGCAATTGCAATCTAATATAATCTAATGTATAACATGCCAAATTTCAATTTCCAAATACTATTTATGTCTGAAGATTATTGACATTTCATATTCAGAAAAGGATTACAGTACATAATCTTTTACACATTATAAAAATTCTCTTTTTATTATTGCTTTTTAATATCTCTTATATCTCAAATCAAGTAATGCACTCATTATACTGGTCATTATATATATTTAAACTAAATCATAAAAATTATGCTTTTAATTTTGATTTGTGTTCTAAATATTATGTCATTGACCAACTTAAGTCTTATGTACTTGATTTGTTAATTAAATGCATAGTAATAATATGAATGCATTAATAATTTAAATTATTAAAAGGAAGTAAATTGGATAAATGTCTATCAGTGTGTTATTGCTATTTTTTTGATTATTAAAGATAAGTAAAAGTTATTTGAGTAGCTAATTTTATAAAATATTTACTTATAAACATTCCTTACTAACATCAACATATAACATTTGAATTGCAGTTTTATTCTCCTACAATAACTTCTTTTAACATTCCCATGACGATGAACATTGACATAGAATTACATGGGCATTATTACTAGATTAAGTCCAACTAGTCCTTTATATAAGCACTGTGATTCATATCAAATCCAAAGGTTCAATGTCTTCAGATGATCGCATAACATTTGTTGTTTTACATTTTATTTAGTCCTGCAGACATTAACTGAGGAAAGTTTATGTTCTCTCCTTCCTATATGATTTCTATTCACAGTACATTATATTTTCTATCAAAAATCCACAGACTATTGATGAAATGTAGGTAAAATGAATAAAATCTTTCTGAAGAAAAAGAAAATCTGTGTTCTTTTTACTGAGCTTTATCTGTTGCGTGTTAACAACAATAATGCATTTTTTAACAATTAGCTCATGGAGTATGACATTTTTCTATCTTTTAACCTTAATATAGACTATTGTTATTATCTGATATGTCATAGAAAGATTTTATTTTTAATTTTAATAATAAATCTTTTGCTTATTCTGCAGTTACTTAAAATTCAAATATATTTATTAAACATAAGATTTCTTATTGTTTTCTTTATTGATTTATTTGAAGATATAGGAGGGGATAATAAATGATGACTACGCATGTCACAATATATAATGATTATATATATATATATAAGGGTATATATATATAAAGAATAGTGAGTGTTTTTCTACTTATTGGCAATTTGATCATAGTCGATATAAAATGGAGATACATATATAAAAATTCCCATTATATTTCAACATTTTCTTTTATAGAATATATAAAATAATAGATGGATAGATAAATAGAAAAGTAGAGACACACAAATATACAGATAGATATAATATAAAATGGGCTAATACGCACAAGCGCACAAAGCTGACGACAAAATAAAAAAATGTATATATACTTTATTTTAATACATATATTTAATTAAGTGGCTCAACGCTTTCAAGGGTCAGAGCCCTCATATTCATAGCCATTTTGTAAATAGATAAGAAATTGATTAGGAGCGATGTAAATTTATGCAAATGTTATAGTTACGTATTCCATTTCCTGGATATTTTGTAGCAAGAATCTTTTCTATTTATGACGTACGTAACTATCGCATTTGCATAAATTTACATAGCTCCTAATCAATTTCTTATCTATTTACAAAATGGCTATGAATAAGAGGGCTCTGACCCTTGAAAGCGTTTAGCCACTTTATTAAATATATGTATTAAAATAAATACATATATATACATTTCTTTATTTGTCTCCAGCTTGGTGTGCTTGTGCGTGTTAGCGCATTTTATATTTTGCAACTTAGAACAATTAGCCACGAAGTTTAAACTGTTTGCTCATTGAGATAGATAGTTTATTTGTACATTTACATAGCCATGGTGATGTTTTGGTTCAAATACAGACCAAATAAATTTTAAAATTTTTTAAGATTTTAACGAAATTTAAAATTTTCTATTTAGGTAGCAATATTTCAGTCAGCTATTTAATATTGGTAGGTAAAAAGGGTATATTTCTCAAAAACATCATAAAAATAATTATGTAAATAAATTTAAAATTTTTTAAAGGTTTTAATGAAACTTAGGATATTTTTTATTTAGGTAGCAATGCCATTTAATATTTACAGGTAAATGTTTACCTCTCTTAAAAATGTTATAAAAATAATTATATATATATGTAAGAAACCATTATAATATTTTACTCTCAATTTTCCATATTAAAAATTATTTTTTATTATCTACAGTTTTTTGCTATGACTGTTTTTCTATGTAAATTCTAAAAAAAAAAAAAAGATTTACTGATTAAAAATTAAATTTTCTTTTTTCATTTTTTTTCTTTTTCTTTTTTTTTCTTTTTGTTATGCACTATAAATATGTGTAGAGTAAATTTTGGAAGCATACAATATTAGAATTTGGAATTTATCGATATACAAACATTTTATGCATATTAAAAATATCTGCATAATATAAATGTACACAAAGTTTTATAATACATTTCTTTAACGCACATTGATTACGTAAGTAATATTTCCTAAGGCAATAAACCTTTAAGCTTGTGGTTAAGACCTGTAGAGGTCCCTACCTGCGTATTTTCAAGTGCACATGCTTAAAGGTTTATTGCCACACATTTCTTTAAATTCCAATGTGCTTTGTATAAACAACATGTCATAATGGCATTTCACTTGTATTGCTCTCATTTTTCTTGTTTATTCTCTTTTGTTCTTCATGCTAGTATCCTCCTGACAATTGATACGTGGTACTACATTCTTGATTGTATATGTTTTATAAAACAAGATAAAAAATATAATTAGTAACAGATCTACTAAGATCCAAGTATTATTTATCTCATGATCACCATCTCTTATACTAGCACATAATTGTTTATAAACAAGGCAAAACTCTCCATACAGTAGTGCCACCCTGTGCCAACCAGAGTAATCAATAAGATGCCAGAAGGCTTGTGCATAAAATACCTATCTAATGCCTATTCATCCAATATCAGACTAGTTTCTGGCTTGTGGCCTTCGTCAGTGAGGAGCTTTGCATTGATTACTCCGGTTGGCACAGGGTGGCACTATTGTATGGAGAGTTTTGCCTTGTTTATTATTTATCTCATTTACTTTTTTGTTATAAGTTATAATTAAATATTTTTTAGACCCTGTTTTTCATTTTTATGTACAGAATAGAAATTAAAATTTTCAATGAACAAATGGGTAAAAAAAAACAAATATTCAGAATAGCAAGGAAGAAGATTTATATTTGTATCTGGTAAAACAAATTTTATGATCACTATCCTTACATGCTTTAATAGGATGGTATCAACATATACAGTGGGTCACGTAAAATTCCACTCTGAGTATGGGGGGGGGGGCAAAGTACAAAAAAGTGGCACACCATTGGTGTAATGATTAGAATACCTGCTTGCTATGGTCATAGGATTTTTATTTCAGAAATTAACTCAAAGCTAATTTAATTAAGCATGGAATATTAGATATTAAATATACATCTCACTACTGTTAACAGAAAATAAAACAAAAAAGAAAAACAAAAAAACATTTCATCATTCAATAACTGACTAACCTAATCTATTTACCTGTGAAAGAAATTGACTAATTTTTTACCTTGAAGTGAGCTCTCTACAATTATTTTACCTCTGTTGTATAATTACAGTGAAGGAAAAGGCAGTATTAAACACATTTTCCAATTGTCACATGATGCTTTTTATTTTCTCTGTTTTTGATTTCTAGTTAAGATTAACTATATAGATTAATATGTGTTTGAAAAGGAAAGTTTTTAATAAATGTGTTTTACCAGTTCTTACTTATGGATCTGAGACTTGGACCCTTAATAAAAGAGCAATACAGAGACTTCAGACCACCCAAAGAAGTATGGAGAGATGCATGTTGGGAGTATCAAGAAGAGATGAAAAAACAGGTGTTACTGACCTCATTGAAAAAATTAAAAGACTGAAGTGGAGTTGGGCTGGACATATTGCTAAAAGAGATGATAATAGATGGACAACTAAAATCTTAAACTGGATTCCAAGAGATTGTAAAAGACCCAGAAAGAGACCACATGTGATATGGATGGATGAAATAAGAAATTGTGCAGGGGTGCTGTGGAGAAGAGAAGCTAAAGATTGGAGGAGATGGATTGAACTTGGAGAGACCTTCATCCTGCAGTGTATTAATAATGGTTGATGATGATGTTGATGATATAGATTAATATTGGTTGGTTATCTGAAATGACTACAAGCCAGTCAAACTTCAGGGCAAAGATATAATACATGGATGTATTATCTCTGCATTGTATGTGTGTATTAAAAATATGTGTGCACAGTATTTCTTTTTTACTAATTAATTATTTTTCTTCTTTTCAGTCCAGTTAACCATCTTATATTAGTCATTATAATAGTATCTAATATTCTTAGGTAGAAAATTAAGCACAAATAAGCAAATGATCAAACACTCAACACTTGCTAGTTGGAAAGCTTTCAGCTATACATTTTTAAAATGTTTTTATGATGGCTTTCTGGAGATAGCTTTGCTCTATAGCATGTTGTTTTAGAGTGAGATCATGATATTGATGATGTTTGGTTCTTATATTCTTACCAGATAAGAGCTTTTTTCAGTTTATATATAATTGTTAATTTTATTAAGAACTGTTGGGGTCATAAATAAGTTGCGATAAATTAGAAGGCATTTGAACACAGACTTTCAAGCTCCTTTCAGATATCCACTCCATCTTATATAACTGATGCACATGCCCACATAATATGAAAAATATAAATGATCTCCACTATACTATTTCATTTCATACAAAACCAGCACTCATCATTTGGTCCAGATCATCATTATAAATATTGTTGTTGTTTTTTTTAGATTATATGCTACTCAATTTACATTTGTCAGCATTTAAAACAATATTGTCATTATTATTAAAATAAAAGATAAAATATAAGTATGTATATGAATTGTTTGAAAGTTTTTTATCATTACAACTAGAAAAACTAGTAATCAAGCATTGGTGGTCGAGAGGTCAGCGACCGCTGCTTTACAAGCAGTTGTCCCGGGTTAGTGGGTTCGCTTCCCGGCTGATGCTATGACACATGAGAAGAAAAAATTAGTATTATTATCTTTACATTTAAAACAATAATAAACTGCTTTATTTTAACATTAGTATTAGTTATTTTAGTAAACGGTACCAATAATTCTTGATTTTATGTAACTAAAGTACATTGTTCATTGGGTATAGCAAAGATTGAACCGTGTCCATATTCTATCCAATTAGTTTGTTTTACTATGGATAGAAGATGGTCAATAACGAAAACAGAATACTAGCGTAGCTTTTAACTTATTTATCTTTTTTTATATTTATTAAATTACGATTGTTGTTGCTTAGCATAGCTGCCTTCCAAGCAGCTGGCCCAGGTTCATTTCCCGGACAATGCATTTGGCATACAAAAAAAAAATAGGATAATAAGATATAAACAGAGCAAAACTCTCCATACAGTATTGCCACCTGTGCTAAACAGAGTAATCAATGGATGCCAGAAGGCTTGTGCATAAAATCCCTATCTAATGCCTACTCATCCAATATCCCCAGACTAGTTTCTGGCTTGTGGCCTTCATCAGTGAGGAGCTTTGGATCTGAGAGCACTGCATCTAGATCTTAGGATCTAATGCAACCCTCTAGCATCCACCTTTTATCTCTACTTAACTACAAAACAATGAGAATGAAATTGAAAATACAAAAAATTTTTTCAATCTAAGCTCAATAGCTTATATAGTCATATGGGTCTGAACTCAGTTCAGCACCCATACATTTTGGTGTCTTTGGCTCTTTTACAACCATAGCCACCACTATCCTATTAGGCAGGATTGGTGTTAAAGCATTAAGCATCACATGATCACATTTCTTATAGTAGCACATTAATTGTTGATAAACAGAGCAAAACTCTCCATACAGTATTGCCTCGCTGACAAAGATCACAAGCCAGAAACTAGTCTGGGGATATTGGATGAGTAGACATTAGATAGGGATTTTATGCACAAGCCTTCTGGCATCCATTGATTACTCTGTTTAGCACAAGTGGCAATACTGTATGGAGAGTTTTGCTCTGTTTATCAACAATTAATGTGCTAGTATAAGAAATGTGATAATGTGATGCTTAATACTTTAACACCAATCCTGCCTAATAGGATAGTGGTGGCTATGGTTGTAAAAGATCCAAAGATACCAAAATGTATGGGTTCTGAACTGAGTTCAGACCCATATGACTATATAAGCTATTGAGCTTAGATTGAAAATATTTTTTGTGTTTTCAATTTCATTCTACATAGTTTTGTAGTTAAGTAGAGATAAAAGGTGGTTGCTAGAGGGTTGCATTAGATCCTAAGATCTAGATGCAGTGCTCTCAGATCCAAAGCTCCTCACTGACGAAGGCCACAAGCCAGAAACTAGTCTGGGGATATTGGATGAGTAGGCATTAGATAGGGATTTTATGCACAAGCCTTCTGGCATCCATTGATTACTCTGTTTAGCACAGATGGCAATACTGTATGGAGAGTTTTGCTCTGTTTATCAACAATTAATGTGCTAGTATAGGAAATGTGATCATGTGATGCATAATAAGATATATTTTATCCACTTTTGAAAATTAACGTAATTCTTTATTTTAAAATATAAAATATATGATAATCTATAAAGTATTAACGTTATTTAAAACATTAACATAATTCTCATGAATAATAATTAAATCCATAAATTTTACTTTCATTCTGGGATCACTTTTGATAAACAAATGCTTTTAGAGTTTAATAAAAATGTAGGATTTATTTTGTTTTCCAAGCAGTTTGGTCTGAAAATTATGAAATATGACTTTAATTTGCAGACTTTATTCTGTTAACGGCTTGGATATTTAATAGCAACAACAAATGTCATCATTTCAAACGATTTCAATAACTACGAGTTTCAATCATTAACTTCTCTCTATTTATATATATGTATGGAAAGGCATAAAAGAGTTATAAAATGCCTCATTAAATAACACCGTACTGGAAAATTATTGTAGTTGAATAACAAAATTACTGCGACTTCGAGAGAAAACGTCAAACTTACACGTAAACGCAGTCTATACTAATATGTATATAAGTATGTTAAATTTCTCTATTAAAAATAGTTTTAGTAAGTAGAAAATAAGTAATTATTATTAAGTAACTAATAAGCTTAATTAAAAATAATGATTAATTATTTTTGCTTACCGTTCTTATATCGCAATTAACCATATCTTTTATATAAAAATATATTAATGAAATGTGATGTCCTGCGTGATTTAACGAAATGGTATACACAGCCAATTCTGTCTCTTCTAGTTTGGAACTCTTTATAATTAATGCAGTTGATAATTAAAATAAAATTTAAAAAGCACTTAACATCAGTTAATAATCAAAATAATTTATTTTAAACTCAAATTGAAGCATCTAGATTTTTCTGTCTAGGCATGTTATCATTTGCTACTTTGATATCAACCACTAAACATCACATGATCACCATTCTTTATGCTTACATAAACAGCTTGTGTATGCATAAAAATGGCGTTTATGTGGTGCTTAGTGGTTTAATACCAAACATGTCCAATAGGATTATGGTGACTGTGGTTATTAAAAAAAACAAAACATCAAAAAGTATGGATGCTGACATGAGTTCAGATCCATACAACTGTACAAGCCAATGAGATTGAATTGAAAACATTATTGTGTTTTCATTTTGGACTCAAAGCTTTTTTGCTATCTAATAAGATAAAAAATAACTGCTGGAGAATTGCATTAGGTCTTAATATCTAGATGCAGTGCTCTAAGATCCAATGTTCCTCACTGATGAAAGCCACAAGCTAGAAACTAGTCTGGGAATATTGGATGAGTAAGCACTAGATGGGGATTTTATGCACAAACCTTCTTGCATCCATTGATTACTCTGGCTTGCATTGAGTGATACTACTGTATGAAGATTTTGTTCTACTTTTATTGTAACTTAATTAGTTTGTTATAAATAATAATTTACTATCATAATTACTAGATAATAAAAATCTAAATTTGGAAGCCAGTAATATATTACTTTCTTATATTTATTTCTAACAATTACAGGTGAATGTTGAAAACGTTAGCATTTGGGCTAGACCTTGTAAGATAATATCTCTTTATATCACATTTCAGTAAAAGAATAAAATTGCGTTTATTAGAAAAAAAATTATTTTAAGGGAAGAATAAAAAAAATGATAATTTAAGTATGTAGAAGTATTCCAATAAACAATTATACAAACAGAAATGTAAAATTGTTGAAAAAATAGATATATAAAAGAGGTTACAATTGTTTGACCATATATAGAATGAATGATGATTGAAAGCTAAATATCTTAATTTTTGATATTCTAGAAGATGCAAATAAAAGAAAAAGATTTTGTAAATTATAACCAAACAATTTAAAAAGTAGTGAGGTGATATTTTAATTTTTCTACTACTCTTGTAAAAAAAGAATCTACTAAGAGATTGTTGATGATAATGAGTATAGCTGCTTTAAAATCATTGGATTCTTTTTAGAATTATAAAAGAAAAAATATGTAGATGTGTTATCTCAGTGGTTCTCAACCTATGGTTCATGACCCTTCCACAAGGGTCACCTAAGACCATTGAAAAATACATTTTTGATTCATAACAGTAGCAAAATTAAAGATTGGAGGTCACCATAACATAAGGAACTGTATTAAAGGGTCATGTCATTAGGAAGGTTGAGAGACACTGTGCTATCTGATTTAAAGTTGTTGTTTTTCTTTGTATAATTTTTTTAAAAAAAGAGTTAGAGAAAAGATTGTAGTATTATTTTTTATAAATATTCAACAAAAATACTTTTAGAGTTTAAATCAGAAACTCAGAATAGTTTTTAGAAAGTCAAGAAATATACTGTCACCATATATAGAGTAAATTATGTAGCAGAAATGTGATGCTTATATTTATTTGATTGAAACACTCATTTCACACAATATTAGCAAGATTTAAAATGATGTTTGACTATAGCGGTTTGTTCACAGTGTAAAATTGTTACACAATGATTTGTGAATGGAAATCTGAAGAATTTGTAAAGAAAATTGGTGTTAATGTATTTATGCTTTAATTCTAACTTCATTTTTAATTTTTAAGGTACTGTTTATATATATATATATTAAGGATAAAATAGATCAAATTGTGTATTGCATTACATGTAGGGACCCTGTTCTTTAACCATTTATAAAAGTGAAACTAAAGTTACTTTGTTTCTGCATTTGAGGCAACAAAATTATAAGTATAAAAAAATCTAAATTTAATTCTTAACTTAATTCTGTTTTGTTTAATCCCAAAAACAAATTCTGGACATGATTGTTGTTGTCAGAAAATTAACATTGTATGCAATGAATCAATTAATAGGAAACAAGTATTAAAAAGGCTTTAATATATAGCTAACTCTAATAATCAATAAACATCACGATCACTATTTCTTATGCTTGCTCCTAACTGTTATTAAAACAGGCCAAACTCTCTATACATATTGCCACTCAACGCAAGTCAGAAAACATATAGAGGGTTTTACCTGTTTTAATAACAGTTAAGAGAAAGCATAAGAAATAGTGATCATGTGGTGTTTATTGGCTTAAAATCAATCCTGCCTAATAGGATAGTGGTGTCTATGGTTATTAAAGAACCAAAGACAGCAAATGTATGGGTACTAAACTGAGTTCAGAACAATATGACTATATAAGCTGATGAGCTTGGATTGAAAATATTATAGTGTTTTTAATTTAAGTCTCATAATTTTGTAGTTAAGTAGAGATAAAAGATGGCTGCTGGAGGGTTGCATTAGATCCTAAGATCTAGCTGCAGTGCTCTCAGATCCAAGGCTCCTCACTGATGAAGGCCACAAGCCAGAAACTAGTCTGGGAATATTAGATGAGTAGGCACTAAATGGGGATTTTATGGACAAGCCTTCTGGAATCCATATATTACTCTGGCTTGCACTGAGTGGCAATATGTATTGTACCGAACATTACACAGTAGTACAGGGACATGCGACTGAACTAGGGTTGTTGAGGATGAATCCCTGAATAAGATATGATTTATAATAATACATAATTATACAAAATCTTTTCATATTTAAAACTAACCAAAATAAAGATTCGAACTCTGGATTGGATTTTTAATGTGTTTTAATATCAAACTAGCATGAATACAATGTATATCTATATATAGCGATTTCACTTTAGATAGGTTTACATTTATTATGTTAACACTGAATAATTCTTAATTGTTGTTAACAGGAGTTATACAATAAGTTGCTTTAGGTCATGTGCGCAAATTCACCTTGCCAAAATAAACTCTCTTTACACAAAAATGAAAGATCGACAAATGATTTAAATTAGTAGGAGCCATACAGTCAGAGTTATAAACCACATTTATTTATAGCAAAAATAAAAACATTTATTTTATTTCTATATTTTACATATATTTTCTTTTGACTATAACCAAGCGCACTACAAGAATCTATACAATACTTCTAACATGATTCACACTTTCCATACCCTTATTTCTTAATGGGATAAAACAAGCAAAACAATTTAATGAATGGATATTGTAACTACTAACAAAGAAAGGTTAATCATATATGTAGGAAGGCCCCAGCTGGTCAAATATTTTCATCATTGAATGTATTTTCATGAAGAAGACATACGTTCGCACTGTAACGATATATAAATATGCTGTCACATTAATTTAAAATAAAAACTAAGTTCGCAAATAAAAATAAATTTATTAAAAATCTAAAAACTAAAAAAAAATTAAAGAGTTGTCAAACGTATATATATTTGCACAAATGCAAAACTTTAAAAATATTTTTTTTTTAATAAATAAAAGTATTTGAATGTATTTTGTTATAAAAAAGTACAAGATTTAAAGATAAAATATTTTTGTAAATGGAAATGATTGTTTTATAAATTAATTGAAAAGCAAGCTAGCCCTTGGGGCTCTTGTATAATTAAAAAGTCTGATGAAAAATAGATAAGAAAATAAAGAAATTAGCTTGACCAATGGAAGCACCAAGCCTCAGCTCGGACCCTAATGAAAATGGATTAGTGACATTTGTTCGTTGAATCTGTGTGGGTGATATAAAAGGAAAAATATTGAAATTAAGGACAGTTCCAGCTTTTTTGTGTTTGAGAGGTGTGATAGGATGCACATATCACACTATCTATTTAAAAAAAAATGAAGTTACTGTAATACTGGAATGGAACCAGCTAATGCCACCTCCAGAACATCAGGTCAGTCTTCCAATGGAGATGTCACGGGAATTAAAAACAGGAACCTGGACTCTTCTACCATGAGCTATGAACTTTACAAATTAACAAAAAAAAAGTAATTAAGAATTTTTGTCAATTTTTTTTAAAGATTCAGCTAATCTAAATTTTAAAATGAACTCTTATTTGATTTTCAAATTGATAATTAATGTTTAAATTACATATATTTGAGTTTGCTAAAAAAATCCTTTCCATTTTTTTTATTTCTATTAATATTTATTTGTATAAATTATTTAAATGCATGAAATTTAAGTTTGGTATGGACGTTGCATGGATTCATTAGCAGTTAATTAAGTTATGGTTCTCATATTCGATTAGAATATATGTCATCGATGTCAATGCGGCATCTTATGATGAATGCCATTGGGTTTCTTGTATTCCCTCTTCAATTGATGTTATCAATGACTTTGTATTTTGATTGGTTATGTTTATTTTGAAATGTTTTTAGCCATGGGATCTATGCAGCCAATCTATACTCAACATTATAAAACAAATTTTATAAAATTCATCTGTGCGAACGTATATAAATGTTAAATTTAAGTTGGGTGTGAATGGCCATATAGATTTGTAAAGTTATATATAGTTTAAGGGAGGGTAATCTTAGGTTATTTGTTTTGTAGTTAAATTGGGTCAATGGATTGGATATATCAGTGTAATTAGTAGATGTAGTATGAGGTTCACTACGTGCAGAATCGCTGTATATGCTGCACAACCCCTTTTGCCTATGGATGGGATTGTAAGTCAGCAAAAAGGACCGCAGTCCCTTCCTATGGAGTTTTTATTTTATTGTTCTTCTTGCCATACAGATGTAACATTCCTGTATTGGACAAGAGTCAATGTCTTCTCTAACTATACTGTTCAGATGTACATTCCTGACAGTATAGTATATATGTGCTGTTGTATTTTCATGCTATATTGAATACATCAATGTATCAGATGGATTGACGCCGGTTTGACTGTGAACTTTTGACATAAGGTTAAATAAGGGATAGAATATTTTCTTTTCAAATGCAAATCTATGTAGTTTATTCATACTCAACAATCTTAAAATGGGTATAAATTTCGTATGTGTGGATGATTTAAACTCTAAAAATAATAATTTAAATTAAAAGTTAATATTAAAATCTAAATAATAAATGTTATTCCTCAAATTCTAAAATGATTATATATGTGCGTAAATAAATGTTGTTTGTGTATTAATTACTGGCAGTGGCTTATTTTATTCTTTGTTTAATTTTAAAAATAGTCAAGAATTTATAAATATAAATCTCTGCTACTCTGCTGAGCTAGTGACAATGGGCTAATGATTGGAATCAACCAGTATAAAATAATTTTTTTTTTACTTATGTATCTGCCTACTATATAAATTTTCTAGGTTCAAATGCCTAGTGGTGCCCAGTAGTGCAGATTACGTTAAGTCTCCTATCTCCCCGATCATTATAGCACATATGGCGAAATGGTACAAAGGTTGAGGTAGGTTTGGTGATATGGGAGCTGGTGTATGATTTCTTCCATAGAGCATCCAAAAACCTTAGCCTCGCGTTCCACAAGGAGTATAATCCCTGATTATGAACAATTTCAAAATGTAGGGAAATACTTCGGATTCTCGAAGATTCCCAAATGACCAAGCATTTGAAATACTGAAGAATTGTTAAGCTATGCTGGCAGTACAATATCCATATGAGAATAAAAATAGTGTTTAATATAATAACTTTAACAGTTTAATTCCCGTGCATAATGATATGGATAATAGTGAATCAGGTTATAAATACCAAATGAGACATTTAATTAATTATTTATTTGATTAGTCAATTATGCTTTCCCATATATGCTTCAAACAAAATTAAAACTTCTAATTGATTAGCCCATTTGGCGATGACATTAATTAACACTTCATTCTTTATTGTGATCTTTCATGAACAAAAAAAAGACTAAACACGAGAGTTTTAGAAAGATCAACCCCGTGAGTCTATTTTAAAATAATATATTCAATCTTGCAGCGAGTGAATGATAAATAAATCCTTATCATTACAATTTACTTTGCTTTTGTTTCTTTTCTTTTTTTAAAAAAAAAACAATTATATCTCAAACTTGCGAGGTTGAGCTGGACTGGCATATTACTAAAGAAAACTTTGAAAAAATATTAAATGGAATGCACAGACTTATAATGCCAGAATAAAGTGAAATTGGAGTTAGTATTATAAGAAAATATATTACGTATATAGAGAGGTCTTACAAGTAAAGATTAAATTAAAAAAAACAGTATTTAGAGGTAAGTGCCGACAACTTTACATAGCTAGTGAACTTACCTCGGTATGCTTGGGGTGAATGGTAAAATGGTTCCTTCTTCGAACTTCAGACTCATGAGGATCAGCCTGATGGTCAACAGTCTTGGTCACTATGGATCCTTCATTAGTGGCAGCATTTTTCCATGGCAGGAGTTCCATGGCATCAATAGAAGCAGTCTTGAGAGGCACAGGGAAAGATGACTCGGGCCCTACTCAACTGTCATTTTAAAACTAAGCACAAAAAAGTAAAAGCAAAGTGTCCGACCCTGACTTAGATTGACTCTTATCTCATCTATTCTCTTTTTACCACCCAAGCTATTACAGAAATGTTTTGGCTCATTTGCCCAGAGGCAGATGAGACAATTATTAAATTCCTGAACAAATTAGTCCATTTTAATTAAGTAAAATATAAGCAGATAAGATTCAAATCTCTTTCATTTGCAAAACTTTTAATTAAAGACTTTAAATTATAAAAGTAAAACTATGATGAGATGATATTTTGATTAATTAAAATCAAGCATTAAAATATTTAATTAGTGAAGAAAACTTCACAATGGGCTGATTTGAAGCTACCATCTTGGTTATATCTTCTTTCTTCTATATTTTTACAAATGTGAAATTAAATGCAAATAATTTTTACAAATGACAAACTTTATATGATAAAAAAAATTATCTTTTAAATAAAAAAACACAAGCTTAAAAGTAATCAAAAATATGAAAATATTTGTCATAATAGTTTGTAATATATATAAGTACATATATATGACAGCACTGTTAGTAATTTAAATATTGCTGGGTTTGAACCCTTGTACATGTTAGTTTATTTTAGGTAGGAAAACATGAAGCTCACTCTGATTACAGTGATTGCTTCAGTATAGAGAGTTTTTCCTATTTTAATTCTAATAGTATTATAAATCTTTATTATAAATCAAAGCTTTATTAGTGCTCAACTGAGCATGCTCTGGAATTTTGTTTGTTAAATAATATTTTTAATATTTTTTAAATAATTTTTTAAATAGTTGTGTCTGCAGTACTGCATTGAAAATATATTTGGCTATTAATATTTTAAAAAAAAAAAAAATTTAAAAAAGAAACTTGATACCAAAAATAATATAATCTCCAAGTTTGCAGGCACTACATGAAGTTCTAATGCTGACATTATTAGAACTTCTGGTCTAGCAATCATTTAATCTGTGGCTATGCTTTCCAGTGTGGTGCAGTAATACACATATTAATCTTGTAAATTCTCAGATCAATGAAACATTGCACATTGTTTATGGCACTCTTAAATCAATATCTGTCAAATGGCTACCTGTATTCTCAAATATACCTTCAGCTAATCTCAGATACAGGTTGGCAATGATGAGTAAATTTAACAAGCTTGTTCAGCTACCAAATAATCCAACCAATCTCATTCTGATCAGTTCCCCAAACCTCAAGCTAAAATTAAGGCAGCCTTTTTGGCCCACTGGTCATTTTCCACAGCGATCCACACTGCATGTCAATTAGCATGTGAATCCATGACTGGATTAACTCCAACATAAATAATTGCACTCTTAACAGCTAATCCTACACTCCAAGTACCTGAATTCTTCTTCCAGAAACCCTTTGACAAAAAGTCACAGAGTCAGAATGACCAGGAGAGATGTGGTTATGTGTTGCACAAATGGGGATTTATAAACTTTCCAAACTGTGACTGTGGAAGACCCCAAAGCATGGTACACATTTACAAAGAGAGTCCAATTTTCCAGGCACCTGTTGGCCTCTTTGTTGTACATAACTTGGAGGAAGCAATTCTTGATTGGTTAAGAAATGTTGACGATGAATTTTGATGTGCTGGTACCATACGCTAAAGAAATAAATAACTTAAAAATAATTACTCCTTTAAAATATTTATATATATATAGGTGTGTTTTTGATAATAGAATTTTAGTTTGAATAAAATTAATACAAAAAATAAATAAATAAATAACAAACATTAAGTTCATCTTTTTGCCTCCATGATTTGCAGTAATCTAATGATCGTGCCATTTTTATCTTCTGAGCATTAAAAACAAAATATTATTAATGTTATAAACGACCCAATCTATAAGGAATTTGATTTAATAATTTATGTTCAAGATATTGAAATACGTTATTAATCATTTATGGAAAAAACCTTTGGCAACTTTTGACTTATATGGTTATCGTGCTGAAAAATTGGACTAATTTAAATATCTTAGTGACTTTTAGAAACAATTATAAAGAAATATAATTTTTAGTATTTAATTACTCAAAATGTTTTAAGCATCAAATTTAATTTTTTTTTTTAATTCTGAAAAAAAAAAAAAAAAACAACAAAAAATTAAACTAAATTAAACAAATGTATTTATTAAATCATTACAAAAATAATATATAGGGGTTTGAACTCAGACTTTCACACGACCCTCAACTATCCACACTATCTCATACTGTGAACACACTTGATCACATACATGTCGAAAAAATAAACAATTATCAATATAAGTATTTCGTGCTAAACCAGCACTCGTCAGTAGGTCCAGATTATCATCTCCACACAGATATATTAAGATATCCAATCTTCAACTTTAACGGACAGGCTTCAACCCACTCCACCCCACAACTCTTCAGCCACCCATTTCATTGAAAATCTGATGAAATGCACAAAGCCCTCATTGATGCCAACCTTCTTATCATATCCCTGTTGATCATAAATCACTCTGATCCCTCATGTACAGGACATAATCCATTTACATACATATACAAGGGATGGGCAGATGTAACAGCACTATATTTTAATATATAATTTGTTTTTGAGAAAAAAATTATATATTAAAAATAATAATAATAAATTAAGTTATAAAAACAATAAAATAATTATTAATGATCTTAATTATTAGTTATGACAATATGTACAAAATATATCAGAAAATTGTATAATAAAATCTATTAAAACCAAATGTATATTGTATATAAAATCTTAAAGCATACTAAATATGAAATAATAATCAGAAAATAATAAATTCTTTACAACAGCTATATAAATATCAATTTTTTTTTAATATACATAAAAAGTCTTTAACATTTACATATAACATGCAAGTAATGTTTATTATATACTGTATATACAGACGGACATATCAGGATTAGCAACAGCCACTTATAAGTAACTATGATCATTCCAACTTTAAAAAAAACACCTAGTGATGAGTTTTGTGATGAATATATAATCCAGTCTTTGAACTACAAATATATCTGCATTTCGAATATGCAGGTCCATTTTCTGAAATATTTCAACATCATGTCTATTTATAGTTCTCGCATGTATTTCAGTGACATATCTTTACAATGGAATTAATAACATATGCACCTCCTTAGAATCTCTATCACAATATAATAATACGACTATTGTAAAAAACAGAAAAACTTAAAAAGTAATATTAAACAATATAAAACATTATGGGCAAGTGCTTTCAACTTGTCTGAATCCTTATCAATGCTGTATAAAAATTATTATTACCCTACTAAGCAATAAACTCAAACATTTCACTATATTGGCCAGGAACAACTAATTAGAAAACTGGTCAACATTGCATTAATGATGTCCGAAAAATTCTTTATAGCATATGATTCCTTGATATTACATTTTTTATCATGTATCTCATACATTATTATACTAAAATCCCATGGACAACATATATGCCCAGTATACTTTGGTGAATATAAAAAGCTGAATAAACTGTACTATTCTCCATTGCTTAAATATATGTATAAAAGGAAATGGAGGATGATTCAGTTTATTCAGCTTTGTATATTCATCAAAGTATTACTGGGCATATATGTTGTCCATGGGGGTTTATTATATTAATGTATGAGACACATGATAAAAATGTAAGCTTAAGGAATCATATGCTATAAAGAATTGTTCAGGTTCTATTAATGCAAAGTTGACCAGTTTTCCAATTAGTTGTTCCTGGCCAATATAGTAAAATGTTTGAGTTTATTGCTTAGTAGGGTAATAATTATACAGCCTTAATAAGAATCACATGAGTTGAAAGAACCTGGAAGTAATGCTTTATATTGTTTTATATTATTTTTAAGTTCTCTGTTTTTTACAATAGTCATATTGTTATATTGTGATTTATTTTTATAATAATAAAAGTATTTGATATATTATTTTACAATCTCTTTGAAATGGTTCCTACAACACAAGAAGGATCTTCTTTTTCCATAAAAACCATGTCTAAGTTTAACATAAAATATCCTTTTAGGAAGTGTTGTATTGTTACATTAAGGTATGATTTTATAATAATGGACACTATTGGATTATATTAAAAAAATTAAAAATATATACTGATTGGGTTTATGATTTGGCCATTGTACTTCTAAAGTTTTGTTAGACATATGAGATTTCTATTGGCTGTTGCCTTTGGCAGAATAACTCAGTTAGTAAGAGCATTATTTTAAAATTCAATATTCATGAATCCAATGGATTCTCATGGTAGTACTGTTACTGATTAGATCAGTAACTCCTGAAGAAGATAGGATAGTAATACCACTCAAAACATTGTGTTATATACTAACCTATGTGCTATTACAAACAGCTGAGTGTATTTGAAAAGTTTAAGTTTTAATTAAAAAAAAAAAAAATTCAGAAATTAATATTCATGGAAATAATCCAACATATTTAATATTAAAATGTCATTATCGTAAATCTTCAGACAAACACTGAAACGACAATATTAAAAGAAATACAAAAATATTTTCAAATGATCAGTTTAAAAGAATATAATGTCTAGACTTTTCTAAAATAATACAAAATTGGTTAATGGTGACTCAAAACATAATTGTAAAATAGCAAGAAAATCGATAGAAGAGAACATTGTTTTTAAAAATGTAGATCATTATCTCATTGTTTTAAAAATATCTATA
Organism: Epiperipatus broadwayi; assembly: GCA_028023455.1. Classification (NCBI taxonomy): domain Eukaryota; kingdom Metazoa; phylum Onychophora; class Udeonychophora; order Euonychophora; family Peripatidae; genus Epiperipatus; species Epiperipatus broadwayi. Next base: position 12,371,507 of record JAQFVV010012409.1, on the reverse strand, counting down.
ATATTTTATCATTTACTTGATGTTTGCTTTTTATAAGACCTAATTGTAATTATAAATTTATTTAACGCACATTGATTACGTTATGGTTAAGACCTGTAGAGGTCCCTACCTTCGCATTTTTAACCGCACAAGCTTTAGGTTTATTGCCTTAGTAAAAACCTAATTGTATATCTTGCCTCTTCATTTTAAATATTTCCCCTTTTAATAGTTGGTATAATTGCAGAAGTTTTGTTCTTATTGTATTTATAATTACAATTCTCCCCCCCCTCTCTCTTTGATAATACTATTTTAATATCATGAAAGAAAAGTCTATTTAATCAAAAATAAATAATATTCTTGTAGAAATATTATTCATTATTAGATAATCTCTAGTCTAATGAATGACTAATAATTAATATATTTAAACAAAGCTCCTGAATATTTATGATAAAAGAAACTAATTGCTATAACTGTTACGTGTACTTAAAATTTCTGAAAATTTTTAAAACATAATTCTTGAAAATGTTTATGCACTGCATAATATTATTTTAATTTATTTATTTTTAATTACAAATTCTGATGTAAGAATTGAAACCAAATAATATATATATAAATCAATTATCACATGATCACCATTTCTTATGCTTGTTCATAACTGTTATTAAAACAGGCAAAACTTACCATACAGTAGTGCCACTACTAAGATCTAGATGCAGTGCTCTCAGATCCAAGGCTCCTGACTGATGAAAGCCACAAGTGAGAAACTAGTCTGGGGATAATGGATGAGTAGGCACTAGATAGGGATTTTATGCACAAACCTCTGGCATCCATTGATTACTCTGGCTTGCATTGAGTGACACTACTGTATGGAGAGTTTGCCTGTTTTAATATAAATCAATTCCCCACACTTTTCCTTCTTAAATCTTGCTTTATTTTTTATGAATATTTTTCATTTCAGTTTGCTTTCTATGTTTCAATCATATTGACATTGATCATATAATATGGTTGAAACACAGAAACCAGCTTAAAATGAAAAATGATTTATAAAACATGAAACAAGATTTAAAAAACAGAAGTGTGGGAAATTGATTTGTTTTATATATTTTAAAATTAATGGTCTGTATTTAGAAAGAAAATAGTGAAAGTCAAATAACATACCTATTTTGGAAGATATTTTGCAAAAATATGTAGGTTATTTAATATCAGTTCTTCCATCAGAACTTGCAATTAATAATAAAAAAATTAAAATAATATAATATACAGTATATAAAAGTTTTTAAGAATTATAATTTAAAAATTTTCAGAAAGTTTAAGTAGATCTGGTGGTTAATAGAAATATGGTCATTAGTTTTTACGATAAGTAATCACAAGTTTTATTTAATTGGAAGGTCTCTAGTCAGAATTTTGAGTAAACAGATTTTGTTCATACTATTACTCCAAACATAAACAGATTATAATATGCGTTGCTTAATTTATTCATATCTAGATATTACCATATTAATTCATAATCATAACTTTAATTTGCATAATAACATTTGCATAACTGACATTTTTATACTGGTTCTGTTTGAGATGAATATTGTTTTACATAGTAAAAGAATCATATGTTTGACAGAATCCTATCAAATGTAAGTAGCCTTTAAACATAAAATATAAAAACTTATCCAGTTTAAATCTTCAAAGTAATTATATCTTCATGATTCAATGGTAAGATGGATTTAATTTTAAAATCATGATTAGGCAGTAATAGTGTGATCAAAATCTGTTTACTCAAAAACATGTAAATTAAAAATATATTCAAAAGTCTTCACAATCTGTTATTAGACATTTCAGTATTGGTTCTAAAATAATATATATGTAAAAAGCAATGTACATTTTTTATTACATGGTAAAAATGTCTTTACTAATAGGATTATTTGTTTAATCTGAGATGTGGTGATGAAAGTTTATAACTACACCGTAGCTTCTGGCAATAATCTTTACAAAATATGTTAAGATAGTTTTCACCAAAATTACCCATTTCATTTTTCAGGACATAAACAATAGACCCATCAAATAAATCAGAATTTTTATATGAATCCCCAGTTAAGATTAAATAAACAATGTATGCAGGGGTATACTAAATTCTCCACCCAAAGTTAGCTTGCACATAATGATTAAATAACAACTATTGATCATTATTCATGATATTTTACTATTGAATGCCATTCTCTTAGTAATTAAAAAAACATATTGTGGGGAGGGGGCTTTGGTGTATAAGGGACTATAACAACATAAGTATGCATGTAGCGGGGCACTGGAGGACCCCTCCTGTGCATCCATTTTCACATGGTGCAGAGCTGCAGTGGGCCACCCTTGCATTCCAGATGGTCCTTGGGTGATTGTGGGGGGTGTAATTAGTGGGAGAGAAAGATTAAGGAGGCTTATTTTGTTGTTTTGGACATTGGTTCCATGGGTGAAGGAGACACATTCTGTGCCATTTCCAAGAAGTGACAAACTTGATTTGCATAAATTTGCATTTCTCACACTGAACATTCTGCACCACAATCTTTCATAGCTTTGAAAATGAAGGTTTCGTTCTTCAAAAGTACTAAGCAAAAATAAATAAATATAAATATATTTTATTTGAGAATTATATTGGCTGTTATAACTAATTGTGTGAAATATTAGTGTAAAATATTTGAGTATTACATATAAATTAGTATTGGTTTTAATAACTCAGATAAAATTATAAAGAACATTTCTAATTTCATTGACCACTCAATTTGATTACTTTAACATGATTTAAGATATATACAATTAATATATTGCTAATTTAATATAAAATTAATAAACAATTTTTTAATGAAATTTTAAGAAATGAATAAAATAAAAAAAGAGAAGTGTCTAAATGACTTAAATGTAGGTTTCTTTTTTATTATTCTGTACTTGCCTTTTGATTTACAAAAGAATTATTTTTTCATAATGTAGCAATTGGAAAAACATTGAAGAAAATAGTAACAAACTTTAATCACTAAAATTTGAAAGTACATTTTTATGCTGTTTATGTAAATGTTGTTTAAAAAGATAAAAACTTTAATAAAAAAATATGTGACACTAAAAAACAATTTAATGACTAAATGTTATTAAAAAGTCAATTGGCCGAGAGGTCATCACAGCCACCTTGCATGCAAGTAGTTGGTTGCAGACGGTTGTGGGTTCGCGTCCCGGCCGATGCTATGACATATGAAAAAAAAAAGACAGAATGAAAGTTACAACAATAAATGATATTAAATTAAAAATTTGTTTTAAATATACAAATTTAAAAATAAGTTTCAATATAATCTGCAGCATGTATTGAAAATGTATAAATTTATAATTACTGTTATTATTTAATAAATTTCAAAGGCTTTTACTACTTTGCCATTTAATTTTTGCTTAATATATAGAATTACTATCATGAATATTTGGCTTAGCTGATAAATTGTGTAAAGAACTTTAGATGCATCTGTACTGCAGACCATATTGCAGACAATGGCATTTTACAAAATATGTATATCATTAAGAGTTAGAATCTAAAATAGGATTTAACATAATTATTTTACAGGTGAAATTTGTTGGCAGAATCCTACAAAATAAAGTAAAAGGATATTTATTGAAATCAATTATACATTCTTTCATATAATTTAAAAGTAGCTAAATTTGAAGCAATATTAATTACATGTGTTAAATTATAATAAATAAACTTTTAATGGTTAATCTTTCCATATTTTGCTACAAAATAGTAGCAAAAAAATTTCCACATTATACAGTCCAATAATGTAAGATTTTGCAATCAATAGATGTTAAAAAGGTTTTGCACCTAAATCTTGATCCTATGTCTTCCTAACCAATATCCTTAGATCAATTTTAAGCTTATGACTTTTATCATTGAAGAGCCTTGAATCTGAGAGCAGTGCATCTGAATTTTTGGATCCGAAATACCCCTCCATTCTCCACCTTTTACCATTTTGATTAACTATAAACCTATCAGCAAAAAGATATATGTGCACTGCTTTCAGATCCAAGGCATATCACTTATGTAAGCCATTAAGCTAGAAAAAACTAATCGATTATATTGGATAGGAAGGCACTGGATAGGGATTAGAGTGCATAACCTTCTAAGTATCTATTGATTATTAGAGATTATATTAGGTGACACTACTGTGTTAGAAAAAAACATTACTACTGTTTTAACAGCTGGGTAACCACAAAGAAATGGTGATCATGTGATGTTTTAATGGATTAATATTTTGTTAAGAGTGTAAGCAGTAAATTAATGGTAATGTTTAAAAAAATGTTTATGACAAACATTTTAAGTAATTAAATCTAAAACTATATATATATAAAGTAATCCACTTCCTCCCCCGCCCCCAAATTGCAGAATAGTAATTTGAAATATATATAATCAAACCTAGTTTAATTAACATTTGCAATTATTGATCAAAATAATCAAAGAAATATTCAATTTTGCTCGATTTTGTTTTAATACTTTGAAAGGAGAACCACCCACCCTCTTTATCTCAATAAATATAATCATACACTATTCATTAAATCTATGCGACCATTGTATTGTAATGCTGTCATCGCTATTATATATAAATATATTCTTTTGTTTATGAAAATTTACTCATCTTCTTAATAATGGGACGAAAAGGTTGTTTGTTTCGTTTTTACAGTTTTAACATTTTGACCGTTAAAACAAACTATATTTGATTCTATAATAAGTGTGTATGTACACGAATAGTTTCCATATGTACATGGTTACTGTTATGTTACTCTATATTTATGTATGATAATTGCTACCTACAGTATATATATATATATTATATATGTAAGAGTGTTGTTATAAGTACCTTGGGTTTTAATAATAATAATGAGTAGTTAGTTTTAGAATGAAGATTTTGGCTAAGATTGTAATCTTTCTATTCAGTCAAATATTTTTTTTGTAAAAACAAAAGTATCCGATATTCATATGAACACATTCTGCAAACATACATAAACAAAAATCAACACATCGATATTTTAAGCTAAAAGAAATATGTTATTTTTTGTGATAAATATTTACGATTTATAAGTATATTTTACAATTCAGTTTAATATATAGGCTATATGGGCACAGACTTTCACACGACCCACAACTCTCTACACTATCTCATAACACTGATACAATTGAACACATATATGTTGAAAAGAGAAATAATCATCAATATACATATTTCATGCTAAACCCTCAATCATCAATTGGTCCAGATTACCATCTCTACACATATATGCTATAAGTGCTCAGATATATATTAAGATAGCCAATCCTCATACTTTAATGGACAGGCTTCAATCTACTTCACACTCCAACTCTTCAACCGTCCATCCAATTGAAAATCTGATGATGGAATGCTCAAAGGCCACCCTAAGGCTGAGATTCTTGTCACACCCATGTTGCCCTAAGGTCAATCTAACCCCTCATACACAGGACATAATCCATTTAATACAAGGGATGGGCAGACATCTCTACTATGTAATAGCTAAAACACACTGGCTTATTATATATGTGTTTATATATGAAATATATAGGGTATATGAGCACAGACTTTCACACGACCCACCACTCTCCACACTATCTCATAACACTGATACAATTGAACACATATATGATGAAAAGATAAATAATCACCAATATACGTATTTCATGCTAAACCCACAATCAATTCAGTTTAAGTAAATCGATCTAATTAGCTTATTTTTCGAAGTTAAATATAATATAAATTATATTTTGCCAATAGTCAAACAGCTCTCAATCTTTAATTGTTCTGCAACTCGAAATGGCCTTACTCTATTACGCTTTTTTAAAATTTTATGTTTAAACTAAATCTTTAAAAATATATTTGAAGTAAAAAAAAAGGAAAAAATGGTTAGAAAACTATTTATAAAACAAAGAAAAAGCATAAAATTTTAATTACTTTAATTTTCTACTGGAAACTACTTTGGTCTTTCAAATTGCTTCTTTTTTTAAGTATATAAAAAGATAAATAAGACAGTCTTATTTTCTAAAGCATAAAATTCCCTTTTATTGATGACTGTTTGACATTCAAATAGCAGTAGCTGACATTAAAATTAGTAATTGAACTTCAAATTATAAAATCCTAGATTAATCCTTGCTATTATGGCATTATAAGGAATGATTATTAAATTATTTTAATAAAGTCTAATGTTTTTTTATTAATTGTTATGATATCCCACATTTTATATATATATTTCTTTATATTTCTAATGGATATTCAGGAATAAAGTTCATTGCTAGTTACTACTAAACATCACATGATCACTATCTCTTATACTAGCACATAACTGTTATTAAACAAGGCTATATAAGCTATTGAGCTTTGTTTTAAAATATTATTGTGTTTTCAATTTCATTCTTATAGTTTTGTAGTTAAGTAGAAATAAAAGATGGCTGTTGGAGGGTTGCATTAGATCCTAAGATCTAGGTGCAGTGGTCTCAGATGCAAGGCTCCTCAGGGACGAAGGCCACAAGTCAGAAACTAATCTGGGGATATTGGATGAATAGGCACTAGATAGGGATTTTATGCACAAGCCTTCTGGCATCCATTGATTACTCTGGTTGGCACAGGGTGGCACTACTGTATGGAGAGTTTTGCATTATTTGCTAGTTACTATTCAACATATCTACAGCTAGTGTTAATTTATTCATATAGTTCATTTTTTTATGACATTTGAATGCATCAAAATATAACTGCATGTTATTAACCAATTCACTTGATTATTAACTGAAAAAATATTTTCATTTTTTTATACTTAGAAAACATGCACGTTCCATCATTTTAATTTTTGAGAGAAGATCTCCAAACCATCACTGACACAACCAAGTGCCAAAGATGTCAGATAATACCCCATGTCATTGATACAAAGTGTTTCAGTTATTTTGTCCAATACAGTTAAAAATTGCCATTTTCATCAGAAAAAACACACAACTGCCATAGACAATGGTTATTATATGACATTGTTTATCACTTGGTTGTGTCAGTGGTGGTTTTGAGGCTCTGTTGGGAAACTAAAATGGCGGAGAGCACATTCTAAACAAGTATCCATTATTTTATAATAGCTTCATTAAAGATACCAAGTTACATATAGAATATGTAGAAATAAATAGTAGAGATGTAGAGTAATAAAACATTTCAAAAATAAAACATAATAAAAAACTCAGTATTTGACAATATAAATATAAGAAAGGATATTGATTGGTAAGTGAACAACGATATAAAGTAAACAAAGAAAAAAATAAAAATAAAATGATTGATTATCTGAAATACTTCATTGTCAATGTATTCTAAAAGTAAAGAATAGATTAATTGTTGTCCTTTAAATAAATTTAATTGAATATCTAAATGTAAGCTACACACAAAGTAAAAAAAAAATTATCAAAGAAATTTTTTTTTACTGTAAATAAAAAAAAAAATCTAATAATAAAAATATAATCATGACATAATATCATAGAAATAATAACACTTTATTAAAAACTAGATAAAAAATATATTTTTTGTTATTAATGTTAAACGAATTTACATTGTCCATGAATAATTGTAGAGAGAGATATTAAAACAAAAACAAAAAAAACAGACTTTTGTAATAGGAAGATAATATTTAATGATGTATTATAATCAATAAAACTATGAGTTTGTTATATGTAAACAAAAATCACATACATAGACATGAATAATTGTAGAATGGTTCTCAGTAATCTAGAATACAACTTGAAATATTTTGAAAAAAATCTAGGTATTCATTTACAATGTGATAATACATTGGACTATTTCCATCATCTGTCAGTAAATGTTGAATGTCTACTTTATTTAAACTTTTTAAATACCAACATCTTTTAATAATAACACACAAATAAACAACATAGGCTAGTAGATTACACAATGTTTTGAGTGTAATTATTCTTCACTCCTCTTCAGGAGTAGCTGGCCTGATCAGTTATAATTTAGCACAGGAGTCAAATTTACACCTTTTAGATTGTTGATTATTACATTTTAAGGTCATGCTCTAACCAAATTAGTTGGTTAGAGCATTGCCTTAGAACTTGATATTCAATAATCTAAAAGCGTGAGTCTTCTCTTATGCTAATATTGTCACTGGTCAGGCTAGAAACACCTGAAGAAGAGTGGAGATTAATACCACTCAAAACATTGTGTAATCTACTAACCTTTGTTGCCTATTAGTGTATTATTACTAATAGTTTTTTGTATTCAAAAAGTTTAAATAAAGTTTAAATTTTTTTAGATATTGAAACATTTACTGACAGATCATGGAAATAGTCTAACATATTATCACATCTAAAATACCTACATCACAACCCTTCAGGCAGATTAATTTACAAAGTTCACACACTCACACACACACACACATATATATATATATATATATATATGAATTTTAAGGTAATGTTCTAATCAACTGAGCCACCCTGCCAAAAGTTAGAGGGTTACCTTAACATTCAATAATCAAGAATCTAATAATCCAGGTTCAAATCCCATGGCAGTACTGTCACTCATCAGGTCAGCAACACCTGAAGAAGAAGGAAGATTAATATCTCTTGAAATGTTGTAAATATACTAACCTGTTTGATGTGCTATTACCAAGAGTTGAATGTATTTGGAATATTTAAATAAAGTTAAATTTTTCTAAAGACATTCAATACACATATTAGATGATGGAAATAATCCAATATAAAAATACAACTAGAACATCATCATCATAAACCTTCAGGAAAACAATAACAGATACTTTCAATAAAAAAATCTAGATGCCATATAATAAAATGAATTTGTTTATTAAAGTTGCATTTATATATATAATGAGTTCTATTAAATAACAAATGGCACAAATACAACAACCAATAAATTACGATAGAATACTATATCATGTGGTTGTTCGAAGGTATTCATTTATTAACAACATTCTCACAGCGTCTGCGCAATTTAGCTTAACAGGCTGTCATTCTATCGTAATTATAATCGTACGCAAGACGTTATAAAATAAATGCTTAAACAACCAATAAAATATTTTCAATCATTTAAAGGCCATAATTTGTCAAAATAAATAAAAAAATTATTTTGATCTAAAAGTCTGATTTATTCATCAGTTAAGAAAAAAGGGTTATTTACATTATAAAGCTTGAAGCATTAGTTGATCACATGACTAAATTTCTGCACACGTGTTAAAACTTCGTCAGAAGCAGAAACTTGGAAAATATCAAAACTGAAAAATACATATTATTAAAAGAATAAAGAAAATGAAAATTGAAATATTCATAATTATCGCATATCCATGTAGTATCTAGAGAAACAACGTGGCTGCAACATTCTTCATTTATTTAAAAAAAAATACAGGTTGCATTTTCATAGTGCAAGATTAAATGAGCTAAGAAAAGGAATAGTTTAATAAAGATTTTCAAAAAAAATTCTTTTTTTAACTAGTCAATGCAGAGTTATGTAAATTAATATACTCAGTATTTGGTAATGAATTAGAATTTATTGTGACCTTGTTTTTGAACATTAACTAAATGGTTGAGCTGAGAATAAATAATTCTTAAACCATTTTCTATTAGTAAATAATATTTAAGATTGCATTGAGATAAGAAAATAAGCAATGGTTTAGGATTAAAAGTTTTACGATTCTTTTGATGAAAGTTGTATCATATTTATGTTAAATTTTTTTACTCTCAATATATCATTTTTGATTTGAATCATCTAATTAGTTTATTTAAAGAGCAATTGTTTATTTAATAATATCTAGATCTTAGTTTACCAACTAATATTGGGTAATAAACTACATTAATTAATTAGCCTGCAATCTGGAAAAAAAATCAACATTTTTGTAATTAATCTTTTAACTAACTAAAGAATCCTCCCACCCCCTATTGAAATTTCAATCTTGAGGATAATCCATAGCATACTATTAAAGTACTGGGAGGTTTTCAATCAGATGGCAGATTTTTCCATTGTGTCTCCTACATATCTCAACCTTACCAATGCTCAATTAATCCGCAAATTCAAAAGGTGGTCCCTTGAGGCAAAATTCCTTGATTTTCTCCTCAAAATCAGTCATCATTTCCTTCCCACAAATCAATTTTTGGTCAACCATAGGGGTTTCACCAAGATCTCTCCCATATGCCAGCTCTGTAAAACTGACAATGAGACCAACACTTCCTACTTAAATGTTCCTTTCTACTTGGAGTGAGATATGTCATTAACTCCTGCCTTTCCTTGCACAGGAATACCATCTTCAACCTCCAAGAATCCATAGAAACAAGGGTCTTTGCAACTATTAGATTATCAGTTTTCCTCATCTATGCACTCTGGTTGCTCCGATGTGCCATTATTTTTGACCAGAGAGTACACTCAGCAAATCAAAAGCTATTGGACCTAATTCGCTCTCTCAAAACCAGAGATACCAAACTAGCTCCACCCTCACTCCTCACAGACACTTGGGCAATCCTCCAACTCCTATCCTCTCAGCCTCTGACATAGAACTCAATCATTCAAATGTTTGTGACCCATGCAGTGCTTGCCCAATGAAAACATGCATCTCGGACTGGCCTGGAGTACACACTGTTTTCCCTTTCCACTTCCCATTCCCTTTTCACATGTATCCTTCCCCTCTTACAATGTTGCTTCTGAAATTTCAATTTATCAAATAATCACTCCCTTGTAAACCTTTTTCTAACTATATTTGTATCTGTTTTTTTTTTTTTTGATGAATAAACTTTCATCACTGAGAAAAAAAATATTGCTAAAATTATTGTATTGCAAATAATAACCACTATATGCTATATAAAATTCTAAGCCAAACTGATTTGTTAAACTCAAGTCTTCAGATTTATTTCATATTAAAACAAGGTACACAGGTTTATTGCTCAAATTTCATAAAATATTTGAATGCCGGAATTGTGAGCACCAGAATCAATCCTGGGACCTCTCGTTTGATCCCATATCAGAATCTATTCTGGATGAAGATTATGATTAAATTAAATGTGAACTTTTTAACATTTTAAATCTTGATTACAGTTTCTGAATGCTGAACTCATACTTCCCCTATTTTATTAGAACAAAAGAAGCTCTGAAAATAGTTGAACAGTAAACGTTACTTGGAATCATGTGATACTTGGTGATAATATTTTTTTAAAAAAAACTGTTTTTTGTATTCGTATATATTATTTCAAATGATGCATTTATTATAATAATGAAAACAACCAGTGGGAAATAATGCCATAGGTAACCCATGGCAATAAATAAAATTATGATTTAGTACTATCCAGGTTTTAGTCCTATTAATTTTATCAAGAATGACATGGCAACTATTGCCATCCATTTTAACTATCATAATTATAATTACATTTACTAAGACAATAGTTGATAACAAATACACATTCATTTTGCAATCAAGACTTTATAAATAAATTGGAATTATTTTTTATAACTCTTAATAACTTTCTATATATATAGGGTATATGAGCACAGACTTGCACATGACCCACCACTCTCCACTCTATCTCATAACCCTGATACATTTGAACACATATATGTCGAAAAGATAAATAATCACCAATATACATATTTCATACTATGCCAGCAATCATCAGTTGGTCCAGATTATCATCTCTACACATATATGCTATAAGCACTCAGATATATATTAAGATAGCCAATCGTCATACTTTAATGGACAGGCTTCAATCTACTCCACACTCCAACTCTTCAACTGTCCATCCAATTGAAAATCTGATGATGGAATGCTCAAAGGCCACCCTGAGGCTGAGATTCTTGTCACACCCATGTTGACCTAAGGTCAGTCTGACCCCTTGTGTACAGGACATGATTCATTTAATACATATACCAAGGATGGGCAGACATCTCTACTATGCAATAACTGAAACACAGGCTTATTATATACCTGTGTTTATATATGTAATATATTGGGTATCACACGACACACCAATCTCCACTCTATCTCATAACACTGATACACTTGAACACATATATGTTGAAAAAATAAATAATCATCAATATACATATGTCATGCTAAACCAGCAATCATCAGTTGATCTAGATTATCATCTCTACACATATATGCAATAAGTGCACATGTAATAATAAATCTTATGTGACTATTAAATATAATAATAAATGTGATTATAGTTTTACATCATGCAAATAGATTTGTGTGTTTTTTTAATTCATAAATATTTTAATCTCAGGCGAATTAGAATTGATGGTAACATAGCCTGATATACTTGAGAAATTCAGATGAGATATCTGAATATTTCACAGCTAATGTTTTTACATTTTGATATATGTTGTTAAATAACAATTTTATTTTGGAATCTGATGTATTTATGATTATCATGCACTTAATACTTGAGAATTTAGATTGGATACAACTATTCATGTTTATTATTATACACATAACTATATATACATATGAAAACATTTCAGTGCATATTGCTAACTGAAAATTCAAATATAAAATGTTTAAATCATCTTTCCAAATGTTATGGTTTTCAGCAACGCCTTCTGTAAATAAATATAAAGTCGAATTTCAAGCAGTACCCCTCAAAAAACTTCTTTTGGGTCATGAAGTTTGAAGTTCAGACTTTATATTTTTTCATAGAGGGCATCGCCAAAAAACATAACATTTGAAAGGGTGACTTTAGCATTATATATATATAAAACCAAACCTGCCTAACACTATTCTAACAAAAATAAAAATGCAAAACCATAAAACAATACAATACTAGATTAAATTCAAAAATTTTACCAAAATCCTTTCACAACCATGGTTTCATCTACTACAAATAGACCTTCTCAAGTGAAAATTAAACTATAAGAAATAACAAATATAGACACACAATCAAGCCTTCCCATAATTCATTTCAAACTCCACCTTCCCTTAATATCAAAAGAAGTCTTCATAAGATTGATAGCCTCAGAATCAAGAAGATTTATCATCAAAGTCTCCTTTATTCTTCTTTTTAACTCATTCTTTTCATAAAAAATAACCGAAGCATTGTCAAATAATATTGTATGACTGTATTCAATTCATGAATATATAAAGCTGAGTTAAGATACCCATGTTTAACTCTACTTATATGAACCTTAATCCTTTCATTATAGTTGTGGTAAATTTTATGTAGGCCAGAGTAAGTTTAGTCTTAATGAAAGGATTAAGGTTCATATAAGTAGAGTTAAACATGGGTATCTTAACTCAGCTTTATATATTCATGAATTGAATACATACAATATTATTTGACAATCCTTCGGTTATTTTTTATGAAAAGAATGAGTTAAAAAAAAGAATAAAGGAGTCTTTGATGATAAATCTTCTTGATTCTGAGGCTATCAATCTTATGAAGACTTCTTTTGATATTAAGGGAAGGTGGAGTTTGAAATGAATTATGGGAAGGTTTGATTGTGTGTATATATTTGTTATTTCTTATAGTTTGATTTTCACTTGAAAAGGTCTATTTGTAGTAGATGAAACCATGGTTGTGAAAGGATTTTGGTAAAATTTTTGAATTTAATCTAGTATTGTATTGTTTTATGGTTATGCATAACTTCAAAATTGCATTGAAATAATCCGCATAAAATGAGACCCAGGTGTATATGATATAATTTTAAATAATTTCTTGAAAATGACAGTTCAAATTAACAAATTTTAGAAGTAATGTTTGCCAACTAAAAATAAAGGTGGGAAAAAAAAAAAAAATAATATTTATGTCTACAAGATTATTTGTTCCCATTATTGTTCATAAAAAAAAGAGAGAGGAGAAAACTTTGAGGATTTTTTTTTCAATATTGAAAATGACATCACAAATACTTGAAGTTTAGATGAAACTTTTTTTTTTTATTGAAAATGATTCTATTTTGAAATTTAAAAAAGTGAACTTCAAAAATCGTTCTAGATTAGAGAATAAAAGAACTTGCTTGAATATTTTTAAAGATGTTTACAATTAATTAAAAGTAATCTGAGAAAGAAAAACTTTGATGAAGGATTGTCAAAAAAATAATATATATATATTAAAAAAGTTTTACTTACCATAGAAAAAACAAAAGGCTAATTAATAATTTTAATTTGGGTCATCTATAATTTTTATATGCACACATATATGTGCATTTTATGTTTTTTGACATTGAATTAATTATGTCTGGTGAAAATATAATATAGTTTAATAAGTTTATTTGTTAGCTAATAAAATATCATTAGGACATATATGTATGTGTGTGCTCACATCTGAATGAGTACCAAGCATTAAACAGATCATTATTTATGTATCATCAAAATGAATAGAATGTTTTATACAGCATGTCTGTGCTTGTTTATGTAGGTATGTGTCATGTAAACATTTAAAAATCTCTGTAAATTGTTAAATTAATTATTATGTATTATAAAAATGAATTTCATTTATAGGTTTATGACAATTCAAATGTGTTCATTTTTCTATACAAGCATGTCTGCATGTTATATATGGGTGCTTTATGTAAACCTAGTAAAATTATTCTAAATGTCAATGTGATATCTTATTTCTTTGTATATTAATCAAAATCAGAATGCCAAATTTATATTTATAGCATCATCAGCAAATCTTAATTTTATTGTTTCTTATTAATAAATTTATATTTCATTCTTTAAATTAATCCAGTGAATTTATTTAATCCTAAAATATAAATTATTATATGTTGTATTATATCTCTTACTCATAGTAATCGTTATAGAGCTTTTGCTCACTGAGCTGGATTCATGTACAATGGTCTGTTACGTGAAAGGGATTTATATTTTGTGTTTATGGATATTCTGTTGATGATGATTTCATTACTTTTCTAATGCTGGATGGTGTAAAGGGGATATCCTTTAATGTCTATGCATTATATTTCATTTTAATTATTTATTTAAAAATTAAGTGTATATTTAACTGGTCAGAGCATCGATGATGATCAGCATGTTTTAGTATCCCAGCATTTTTTATTGTTGTATTCTTACAGATTATTACGTAAGTTTGTGCATCCAAATTAATGTTTAAATAATCTGCTCCCAGCTAGCAAGGGCTAAATAATTAGCCTGATCTATAGAAGACCCATTTCAAATCCAATCACAAGGTTGACTATTGATTTATTTGCATTTTTTGATCATTTGTGATGATTAATGATTATTGGTCATCTGTAATGGTGGGTGAACTTATAGTTAGTTCTGTGTTGACCTCTCGTGCTCATTACTTTTATATTTAATTTTATATTTTACTTTGGGTTTAATGATGATGAGTGCCATCAGCCCAGGTTCATCCCTAGACATTGCAGCATTACAATATATATATATATGATTGTGAGCATTTGTAATATGTGTGTAAAATAATATAAAATCATTAAAGGATGATATATAAAAATAGACTACATAATTATAATATTGATGACTAAAATAATTGTAATCAATACCTATCAAAAATAGGATTATAGCATGATTTTGATAACCAAACTTAAAAGTTGACTTTATCAAATAGTAAGGGAGCTATTATATTTTTAAAATATTTAAATTAATCAAAGGAAAAAACAAAACTTATTATATAATATCGTAGATGCTTTTTGACAATTTAATTATTGTATGAATTATTCAAAACAGTCTTCTTTATCCTTTTTATTAGAATTACATCCACGATATAAAACTAAATAAATAATAAACTAATATTTTTTTTTTCCATATGTCATAGCATCGGCCGGGACGCGAACCCACAACCGTCTGCAACCAACTACTTGCTTGCATGGCAGCTGCGATACCTCTCGGCTAACAACGCAAGACAACTAATATTTTTTTAACATTCAAGATCACGTTTCAAACGTACAGATTTGAAGATATTTTTTTAACATTCAAGATCACGTTTCAAACGTACAGATTTGAAGAAATTTTTATTCATGTTGAGCCGCAATCTTAATATATCTAAATACAATATTTTTTCAACTACATAAAGGACATAGCTATCAGTTATAGCAATGCCAAAATTATTGTTTTTCTGTTCATAGATGAATAATCCTATAATAGTATTGTGTGTGTGTGTGTATTAGAATGTGAAATAGTTTTCATGTGATATGATAATTTTGATGAGAGAAAAGAAATAAAACACTTACACAAATACAAAGTATATATTCATTCACTTTAACAATTATATATATATAATTAGAGGGGATTTGAACTCAGACATTCAAGATTTTTTCAGTTATCCACTCTATCTTATATAACTGATACCCATGACTATACACATGTGAAAAGATAAATGATCTCCAATACACGGATTTTGGGCTACAAACAGCAGTCATCAGTTGTCAAGATCATCATCTCCCACACACACACACACACACACACATATATATATAAGCCATGCTCAGTTTATATTAACATAGCAAATCTTTAAACTTTAATTGACAGACTTCAATCTTCTCCACCCTCCAACTCTTTAGCCATCCATACCATTGAAATCCTTATGATGGAATTCTCAAATCCTTGTTATTGCCAATATTATTGTCATAACCCTAATTCATTCTTTCCCCTCATATATATGACCTTAATATGTCCATTTAAATATACAGAGAGATGGGCAGAATTAAGGCTGAATTTGTAATAAATCAATATTAATACATTGTAAATACTGAAATATACTAGTATTGATTTATTACACATTCAGCCCTAATTCTGCTAATCTCCCTGTGTATTTAAATGGCCATATTAAAGTAATATATATGAGGGGTCAGAATGAGTTAGGATCAGCATGGATATGACAATGATATTGGCATCAACAAGGTTTTGAGCATTCCGGCATCAGATTTTCAATGGCATGGATGGCTGAAAAGTTAAAGGGTGGAGAATATTGAAATTTGTTCATTAAAGGTTAAAGATTTACTATTTTGAGCACTGATTATATATGTGTGTGGGGGATGATGATCTGGACTAACTTATGAGTGCTGGTTCACCACAAAACACATATATTGGAGTTCATTTATTTTTTCACATTGTATGGTCATGTGTATCAATTATGTAAGATGGACTGGATAGATGAAGGAAGTTTGAAAATCTATGTTCAAATCCACTTCCACTTAAAGTTGTCAAGCATTAGTGGCCTAATGGTTAGCATAGCAGCCTTCCAAGCAACTGGCCTGGGTTCGCTTCCTGGTCAATGCATTTGACATACGAAAAAAACAATTATATCTTAAAGTTTGGTATTTACAATATACTGGTATTGATATATATATATATATATTATACTAAAATGATTGTAACAATCATTAAGTAATCATACTTTACAAATGCACTATATAGATTTAAACACTTCAGGGATACTCTTCTTTCCGAATCCAAGATAGTCTTTTGAAAAGATGAATTCTCTTTAAGGTTTTTAACTAAGAATATATACATATGAAAATCTTAAGCATTTAGAAATGAGAGGGTTATTCCATAATGATTGTTACAAATTAAAAACACAGCACTAGATAAATAAATAACTTATTATATATGTTTGATATTATATATATATAATACTGATATGTAGGAAATTGTAAAAGTTTTACAAACATCAATTATTAAGAAGTAGTGATTGGAGTTAAAAGTAATTAATTGAGATCTTCATTCTCTGATTTCTAAATGCTTAAGGATTGTCTATACATATATGCTTAGGGAAAAACATTAAGGTGGATTCATATTATTTTTTCCAGTCTTTATCTTGTGTTTGTAAAGGAGTGTATTCCTGAAGTGTTTAAATCTATATAGCACATGTGTAGAGGGTAATTCCTGAAGGATTGTTATAAATTAAAAGCACAGCATTAAATAAATAAATAACTTGTTATATATGTTTAAAATGATTGTAGTAAAAATAAAGCACTTAATACTAAATTAATAATACAGTTACAGACTGCTTAATGTTTTATGGATCACAATGAAAAGCATTATAGTATATAAACTTTTCTCATAAAGTAGCCAAAGTTTATTTTATTTTTATTTTGAGAGATATCTAACATCCTAAATATGGTCATATGTTACAGTACATTAAAAGGCATGTCAAACGTAGGATTAAATGTTTCAAGTTCATTATGTGTATTAAATAAGCATTAATGTACATAAATATCACAATACAGTGAAATATTAATACTCTTACATAATGTATGATTACTATCACAATATTAAAAAAAAACGTGGCAATTGTTCAAAATATATTACCCCCCCCCCCCAGAATTAAATTATTTAATATCTAGTTTTAAATAACCCCAAGATCAAACGAATTTCTGAAGCAGCATTTTCGTTGAAATTAAGTGTGGCTCGAACTTTTTAAAACTAATTTGTGATAAAGCATTTGATTAATTTATATATTTTAATACTACCATAAGTATAATTTTTATAGTTTGTGAAATATTGATGCTGTGTTTATAAAAAAAAAAAAAAAACATGAATAATTTTATTTGAGAAAAAAAAACTATTAGTATGTAATACTTACTGTAATGATTTTTTGCGCTTACATATTACTTCAATACTGAGATGTCATATACATCACATGATCACCATTTCTTATGCTTGGTCATAACTGTTATTAAAACAGGCAAAACTGAGTGGCACTACTGTATGGAGAGTTTCATCTGTTTTAATATTATATACATATTAATCCAGCAATAAGTTTCTAATCTTGTGATTTCAGAAAATAATATCTACATGAGAGCTTCTGACAAACTTAATCGATCAACTAAGATTTATTTGGAAAAATGATGACCTATAACTTTATTCTCTGGAAATGAAACAAACATACATTTGTGTATTTTGTGAGAAATTATTATACACCATGTAAATTTATAAAGATTTATTTTGAAAAATGGCCACCTGTAACTTTATTTAGTGCAAATGATACAAACAGACACTTATGTTTTTTGTGGGAAATGATCTTCCAACTGTTAAACTTTTAACAATATAGATTTATTACAAGTGGTAACCAAATGAAAAATATATACATATAATCGTCCAATTTTGTCCATTTATAAAATATTGTTTCTTAGTGTCACTGTGATGGACTGAAGTTTCTTACCTCAAACCATGTTCCATTACAAATGATTACTCTCAACAATTCTAAATGAAATAGCATCACTGTTTATCCAAACTATGGACATAAAGTGCCATATCATAACCATTTGTGCAGACTTAGAGTAATCAATGGATGCCAGAAGGCTTGTGCATAAAATCCCCATCTAGTGCCTACTCATCCAATATCCCCCAATATCCCCAGACTCATCAAGCCAGAATTTAGTCTGGGGATATTGGATGAGTAGTCACTAGATGGGTATTTTATGCACAAGCCTTCTGACATCCATTGATTGCTCTAGCTTGCTGTGTGTGGCAATATATATAGTGAGTTTTGCCTCTTTTAACAACAGTTATACACAAGCATAAGAGGTGGTGGTCATGTGATGTTTATATCATGGTTTTGAAAATAGTAGACTGCATCATTCGCATTCAGCAGAATGTTTCCAAATTTTAATCATTTACTTTTAGAGAAAAATACTACACACATTCATTTTGCAAGAATTAAAGATGAACAGTAAATCCTGTGTACCTGTAGCTTTAGCCACATGATCGATTACTCATGTCAGCATTTTTTGATGACATGACAGTATAGTTTAAATCTAAATTGATGAACATTTTGCCTAATTAAATTTCTCCCAGAATATTATCTAATATTTATTTACAAAATTAATTCATTTCATTTTTAGAAGATTGTAAATGTGGTTAATTTGATCTTTATATACCTGTTTGTGCTGTCAACTTTAACCAATGCCAGACTAATACGTAAAGAATTGATTTTTTTGTTCAAATCTGTCTTTTGAAATTTAAAAATTATTAATTTTTAAAATTATTTATGTATAGCGTTTCAAAAAATATTCTAAGTCTGACCTTAAAAATATTTTTTTATAAAATTAAAAATGATGCAAAAAGCTAATCGGCCTTTACATTTGAAAATCATAAATTTTATTTTTCCAAAATTTTTTGTTTTCTTTTGTTTATTGTTGTTGTTGTTATTATTATTATTATTATGATGATGATGATGATGATGATGTTTCAAAGATACATCTTTTATTGATAATTCAAAAAAGTTACAATAGTTTTACAAGTTTGATTGCATCATATTACAAGTGCAATCATGGATTAAGTTTGTATATTAGTATAGTTCTATATTTGTGAATTCTCTTGTACTTTCATAGTTTCTTGTAAGTTTTTTCTTGGAAGATGGCTTGATGAACTGGCAAGATAAATAGTTACGGTTATGGATTTGTGAATATATGTTGGCTATTTGAGCTAGTGTATTCTGATTATAGATTGGAGGGTTGTTTTATGAGTGACCATGTTGCAGCTACAATATCTGGAGGAGTAATTTTAAAATCATGTGTCTTTAATTGTTGCAGTTTGTTTGTAGGGTAGCCAGATGTCTTCTTGTGTTATTTCCAAATATGAAGGTGCAATGAGTGCACCACAAGTGCACCAGTATGCATATAATAGAAATGTAACTGCCCATACTGTGGGTGTAGAAGCTTTCTTATATGATTGCATGATATTTATTATTGAAATGTTTTTGTGTTGACAGGTATCTATCAACACTTTACGTGTGTTTGATAGAGCTGGGCAAGTATAAAATATGTGTTGTGTTTTCTCCGCTGTATGACAAAGATTGCAGAATGGATTAATACTGGTGATAGACATCTGTAGTGAAGGAAACATGATGTTGGTAATGCATGTAGATTTATTTTCAAGATGAAATCAAAATATTTAGGCTCCAATGACCATTTCCTGAACCTTCTAAGTAATTGATGGTTGTTAATTCCTAGCATTGTTGTTAGTGTTTTTTGTAAATCATCTGGATATAATAAGTTATGGGTTTGCCAGTATGTGTATTTGTTTGTAGATTGAATGTCTATTTTACTGGATGTGGTTGTGACAGAATGTATAAGTGATGATATATACTCTGAGGGTGGTGGTGGAGTATCCGTCGGGGTAACCATGAGCAAGCATGATAATGTAGGGAATTGTCTTATAGTTGATGCTAGAAGGTTAAACGTTTTCTGTATGTGGAATGTATTGATAATGTGAAGACCTAGTCCATTGTGTTCTGCTGAGGCATTTAGCTGATACAGCAACAGCTTTCCAGCCCCATAGTAGCTTGGTGCAAAGCGATGTTATTTTTGAGGTAAAATGTTTTGAAAATTTTATTATTGGACAGAAATATGTGATTTTAGTAATAATTAGCATGTTAAATAATTGGACTTTATAATAAATAGAAAGGTAAGCTTTTGAAAGAGAGGTGTTGTTGTTATTATTATTATTATTATTATTATTATTATTATTATTATTATTATTATTATTATTATTATTATTATTATTAATAATAATAATAATAATAATAATAATAATAATAATAATAATAATAATAATAATAATAATAATAATAATAATAATAATAATAATAATAATAATAATAATAATAATAATAATAATAATAATAATAATAATAATAATAATAATAATAATAATAATAATAATAATAATAATAATAATAAATGTACCTTTTATATGTTAAATTACTCAACATGATTAAAAAATCCAGCACCATATTTCAAAATAGTATTTTGAGGCTGGAAATTTTGAAATATAGGCTAAAAATATATTTATTTCATAGAGGGTGGTGCTGGATTTTTTAACCATGTGGATGATTTAATATTTGGATTTTTATTTCAGTTTAGCATTAACACTGGAATTACTTTTATATGTTGCATTATCCAAATTTGAAAATGTCAACATTTTAAGATAACTCATTAGAATAATAAAATATTTTCTTTTGGTATGCTATAACAATAACTCTGTATATATTATTCTTACTTATGTTATATGTAGAGCTTGAAAATAAGCTCTTAACAAGCTTTGCAGAATATCCTGAACCCCAGATCAATTTCTGCTACTGGCTTCCTCAGTCAGATGCTAGGATATTCAAGCATTAGATTAAAAATACCAGGACAATCCCAACACTTTATCTAATGGATACCTATTAAATAGAAAATCTAAAATTTTCAGACATTCATGTCTTCAAATCCAGCTATCTAATTTAAATAGCCATATGGGACTGAACCAAGTTCAGCTACACTATATATTAATAACTTTAGCAATATAACATATGACTTGATTTCTTTGTAATTTTATTTTTTGCTATTAAGGCTTTGGTAATTTTATATTGCTAAAGTTATTAATATATGGTGTATCTGAACTTGGTTCAGTCCCATATGGCTACTTAAGTTAGATAGCTGGATTGGAATATGAATGTTTAAAAATTTCAGATTTTCTACTTCCATTAGATTAAGCACTCTGTTTGTCTTGGTATTTTTAATCTAATGCTTGAATATCCTAGCACCTCACAGAGGAAGCCAGTTGCAAAAACCGGTCTGGGTTGGGGATATTCTGCCAACCTTGTTAAGAATTTATTTGCAAGCTCTATATATAACATTTGTAATACAACTTGTTAATTAGGTCATGTGACATATGACTTGATTTCTTCGTAATTATTCGTATTTTTATAGCATATATAAATAATAGATTTAAATATGTGATTTAACATGATATTGTGGTTAATTACCACATAAACAAATGAAGAGTGACATAATTTCATTTCACTTTGCAACAATTGAATAACAGAATCTGTAATAAGCTAATCAGGAAATTGTAACAATTAATGTAATTTATAGAATGGTTTTTGTGTTTGAAAAGAAAAACAACTAAACTAATTGGATTAAAAGATGTGGTAATAACGTTAATTTAAAAATAAAAAACACAATTCTGTAAAATACAGTTAATTAGTTATTTTAATCTTTCTACAATATATACATAATAGAAAGATAAAAAAGACCAGTAGAGTTTTAAATTGGATTTTGGTACAGCAGAAGTCCTAAAACGACACACTTGAGATAGATGTATGTAAAAAGAAAGTTTTCTGGAATAATGTGAAGAAGAGAAGTTAAAAATTAAAGAAATTAAACTGAATTTGAATCTCATCTTGACAAAAATTAATAATGATGATAATAATATTAATTTAAAAATTTGCCATTAACTAATATAGAAATATTTTATTATATATATATTATTTAATTGCAAATAAATTTTTATGCATTTATATAAAAGTTCATACACACCCATAACTTCTATATTTCCAGGTCGTTTTTTTTTATTTTAAAAAAAAAAAAAACATTTTTCACAACAGAGATATTTTTTGCTTAAGTCATAGGAAAAATTTGAATAACAAGGTTATTCAAAACACAATTACAATAAAACTGGTTATTTGGTACTATTATAGAATGTAAACTATTTTTTAAGTTTCATAATCTATCCACCAGAAGGCACTTCGGAAAAAATAATGAATAAATTAATCCCTAAAAAATTAAATATAAACATTTATTTGTTCCAAAGAGTTGCAAAATAATTAGAAAAGGAAATAATTTATACTAACTAGAATGATGTTAATGGTGGATATAATTTATTATATTGTGACAATTAAATTAATAAAAATGATCTGGTTATTAATTTCAAAATGAAGAACTAACATTTTTTTAAAGAAATGATTTTTTCCCAATTTACATTGGGATAACAATCTAGAGAATGTCAGTAAAAGATCAAAGTCTTTATTAAAGCTATTTTTGAGGAAAAATAGACTACATTAATAATGAAAAAACCTAATTTTTTCTAAATGTAAAAAGATTTGTATGTAACTTTATAATAGCTGGAAATAGATGAAACAGTGGGGATATACTGAAAATTTGCAGTCAACGTGAAATTGGCTCATTCTATACTTTATGTTTACTAACAGTTATTTGAAAACCAGGCACTCTTCACAAACCTGCAAGCTTAATTGTAAGTATAGGGGATTTGAACTCAGATTTTCAAGCACCCTTCAACTATCCACACTATCTCATACAACCAAACACATGACCACACATGTGTAGAAAAGATAAATAATCACCAATATACGTATTTCTACATATGCATGGTCATGGGTATCGGTTGTATGAGATAGTGTAGATAGTTGAAGGGTGCTTGAAAATATGAGTTCAAATCCCCTTTACTAACAGCTATTGTACATATAGCTTACTGGGGTTTTTTAATATTCAGCTTATTATAAAGTTATATTTACATCCATTAACTGCAAATTAATTTAATATTAAAAGGTTGTTAAATGTGAGGCTTTGTTTTCCCTCTGATTAGCTATAGTCACTTCAGAATTGGTTCCTGTTATAAAAAATTATATCAGTATATATAAATAATGCTGTATATATAACCATGTCAGTAAATGGTATGCTTATATATGTTCAAAGCTAAAGTATAGGTGGGTTGATTCTACATCTTATGTTTACTGAAAGTTAGTATACATGTAGCTTACTGTGGTTTTCAGTACTTCCACATTATTTTATTACATGTAAAAAGCTAAACATTTCACATTTTTCATATGGGCTTTAAAATTATATACTAATTGGCTTGAAGCCAAATACAAACATTTAAAGAAAATGAGAGATATATGTCAATGACGTTTCTAGTTACATTTATATCATTTAATATGTATTTCTCCAAAAAAAGTAATTTAAAGTGAAAAAAGTACTTAATAATAATAATTCAAATGAGAATAACAAATATTTTAAATGACATTTTAAATTAGTAATAATTTCATATATAGAAATTATTTCCAATGGAATGAATAAATCTTGATTCATATTTTGTCTTTACATTTTCTAATATTAATAATCCAGTTATGACTGAAAAATATTTGGATATATACCTTTTTTATAAAAGAGTTGCATTTGGTTTCAAACATAAATAATACAGCAATAAGTGTGTTAAATAAAAGCAAAAAAAAATAATCCATAAAACAATTAAAGTATAATTTATATTTATCCAAAAATATTTCTAAACATACATACAAAATTCATAATAGATTAATAGACAGTAATAAGTGTTTAAAATACAATTTCAAAAATCATACACAATGTATACTAAACATAAAACTTTT
The DNA here is from genome assembly GCA_028023455.1 of Epiperipatus broadwayi. Lineage (NCBI taxonomy): Eukaryota > Metazoa > Onychophora > Udeonychophora > Euonychophora > Peripatidae > Epiperipatus > Epiperipatus broadwayi. Next base: position 12,346,375 of record JAQFVV010012409.1, on the reverse strand, counting down.
AGCTGCTTATATTTAAAAAATATAAATTTTCCATTATTAATTTAATGCATTTTATTTTAAAAATATCTTTGATAAAAATCTTGACCCTATAATGCCATTTGAAAAGTGAGGTAACCCAATAATAAATTTAAAAAATCATCAACTTAAAAGAAAAAGAAAAAATCAATTTTTCATTTTGAAATTAGTAATAAGCAAATATTTCTTAGTTTTATTGTTGCAATATTAAAAAAAAAAAAACATCATTTATACTTGAATACATTTATTGAAAGTGGTATGGATTCCTTTTTTATTATTTTGAATCTTATCTTTTGGACAAATAAATAGATAGATTTAATTTTTTATGGTTTAATTTCTTCAGTACTATTTTTTCTAAAGTGCCATCTAGTGAATATATAGTGAAACTTAAGTTGTTGTTTTTATTGGAAAAATAATATGATAAATAATTAAAAAAAAAAAAAGATTTTATTTACATCTAGATATTTTTGAATAATTTTCATTTTCATTGAAAATTAGTTCAAAAATTATTTTGAATACTACTAGCATTCAACATTAACTATAAAACATTTCAAATAGTTTAAGAATGTTCTAAAAATATTTCTCTTTATTCTATTTAGTATCAATGTGATGTCTGTTGGTTTAAATATTTAGTATGCAATTTCTGTTACAAAATAACCAATAATTTATTAATGTAGAAAATTATTGGCATCACCATTTATAGGTGTGCAAGTTTAATCATAATTTTAAAAATGTTTGTTTTCTGAATATAAAATATTTCTTGCCAATACTATCAATAGAATTTCAAGAATTATTTTATGGGATGTTTATTGTGAACTATAACTGTTTAATCTTAATTAAATTGCATTTGATCATATTATTCATTAAATGAATGAAGTACCCCTATGTCTTCCAAAATAAATAATTACGTTTAGTGAATTTACAGATATTTTCTACTCTAATTAACAATTAGTCAATTTTTTTGGTCATCTACTTTTATATTTTGTCCTGTTATAAACAACAACATTAATAATTAATTATAACTATTATTCACATAAACTTATATGTTAATATTTATAATTATATTTTATTTCCATAATCATGTCATTACATACTCTTTTTGCTCATATTCTCTTCATACAGTATTGCCACCTAGTGCAAGCCATAGCAATCAATGAATCAAGAAAGTTTGTGCATAAAATTTCTATCTAGTACCTAGTCATCCAATATCCACATAATAGCTTTTAGCTTGTGGCTTTAATCATTGAGAAGCCTTGGATCTGAAATCACTGCACCTAGATCTTAGGATCTAATGCAACCCTCCAGCAACTACCTTTTACCTTTGTAGTTAATTCAAAAATCTAAGAGTCCAAATGAAAACAGATGTTTTCAATTCAAACTTGTATATCATATAGATCTGAACCCAGTTCAGTATCTATAAATTTCAGTGTCTTTGATTCTATAATAACAGTAGTCATTATCATCCCATGGGAAGGGATGCTATTAAACCAATAAACATCACATGATCATGGATTGTTGATAGGTTCATCCATTATTATTATTTACATATTAGATCATATATTTGGATGGGAATTGTTTTGCTCAAAAACAGAAAATGAATAAATGCAAAATATTTGTTACAGTTAATATATATCTAATTAACAATTAAAATTTGCAGTTTCTAGAAAAACAAATTGACATTAATCTATGGATATAAAAAATATGATAGTTTGTTGGACATATTCATGTTAATTAGACGGAGATTCAAATAAATTGCTGAGTTTGACCAAAAATTGATATATTCTTTATAAAAGTAACATCAGATATTCTTACTTTTACCAGAAAAAAGTTTTTTGGTCATTGGAGTTGTTTTCAAAGTTGTGAATTGTAATCATGTCAATTTCCATAATCACAAGCTAATTATATCTGGCAGTGAAACATCATTAGCAAAATAGACCAAATTAAGACAAAAATTTTAAATCAGAAAGAAAAAAGCAAAATCTTAAGGATTCTCCTTGAAACCAAACTTTTAAAATCTTATTCATGAAATAATTTTTTTTAAGAGTAAGATTATTTCAATGGAATTGTCAAACACACACCATTTACTTCAGGATCTGATGAAAGATTTAAATGGTTTCAAAATTACAAAATTTACTTTAAATAATGATAATTTTATTTTTGAAATGTTTGTAAAGATATCCAACATTGGTAAATGTATATCAAAGAGTGACTATAAATAAGAAGTTAGTCGCAACAAAATTATCTTTGATGATTTATCTATGGCTACATACATTATTTATCTTAGCTTACTTTAATAGAAGATGAAAGAGAAAAAGTTTTATTTCTTGGAAATTAAAAACATCAGTCCAGTCCCCAATTTACTAAAGTCTTTAGGTAAGAGTGCACATGCAGAATATTTAATTTAATAGAGTTAATTTTCTTTTACATTAAATGCTTTTATTGATCATACACAAAAAAAAATAATTGTTTCTTCAACCACAAATTGGGTATTTAGATTTAACTTGAAATAAAAGCATGGGAGAGGAGGTTCAGAAACTAAGTCAATACCTTATTATAAAAAATAGTAATTGAGTTAATTAATTTCTGGATTCCCCATGCTTTTATTTCAAGTTAAATCTAAAAACCCCAATTGTGGATGAATTTTTTTTTTCTTTTTAGTGCATGGGCAATAAAAACAATTTATATAAATAATTGTATCTCCATTATTTTTAATTTTTTAGTATTGGGATTATAAATAAAAATATAAAACTATATTGTACCTTAAATTGACTGTACATCTGGGATATACATTTTAACTCATAGCAGAAGGATCTAGTGATATATATATATATATATATATATGATGAAACTGAACTGAGGTCAGACCCATATAGCTATCTGGTTTGTAAAGCTAGATTTGAAGAAATTTACATTTCTGAAAAATTCGAGTTTTCAAACTGATAGTAACATATTAAATAAGTGCTCTGGGTTGGAGTTTTAGATCTAGTTTATGAAATCCTAACCCTTCACTGAGGTAAGCCATTAAGCTCAAAACCAATTGGTTTGGAGATGAGGATAGTACAATAGAGATTTTGAACTTTTTCTCTGTTGGAACTTATAATTAAAGCTTGTTTGGTGCTAGTGGTAAGCTCCATCTAGTGAACATTTTAGCACAAGCTTAAAGTCAAGTTGCACAATTTGTGACTTGTTATATATATATATATATATATATATATATATATATATATATATATATATATATATATATCACTAGATCCTTCTGCTATAAGTTAAAATTTATATCCCATATGTACATATCTATTTTTTAAGTGAAAAGTGTTTAACATTTTTACTTTGAAGTTTTTTTTATTTTTTTAATAAAATGCTTACCAAAACTATATTGTAAATTAACTTCATTTAATAGATATAATTTCAAATCAATTTCACATATATTATGTGAACATATTACTCGATAAAAATATATACTCTTTATGTACATATCATATTTAGTATGTGTACATAATTATATATGTATAAGAAAGCAGTGAGTAACTTTTCAATTTAAAATTGTTGACATTTTATCTTTTTATTTGAAAAAAAATTTTTCTTTTTTTAAAAAAAGCTTAACAAAACTATATTGTATTAAAATACTTATAATAGGTTTTAACCTGTATCACATATGCCTTGAAATTTATAATAGTCAAGCAATATCATTTTGCCGATAGAGAGACCTCACAAACCACGATGCAAGATAGTGACATTTTATAAAGATAAAAGCAGCTGTCTTATCTTTAACCTAAATTTCTACTTATATTTATTAAATTGAAAGAAAAAAATATTTATAGTGCCATCTTGTGAGTTAACAAATAAACAAACAAACAAATCGATTTTTTAAACTTCAATAAAAGCATTTAAAAATCAACTAATCTCTTACAAAAATGAATACAACAACTGGAAAAAATGGAAAATAAGATTTTATGCAAAGCATTGTTTTTATTTAATGTAGGATATGTATCTATATATACACTCCATGTGTATGCATGTTTGTCTGTAAGGCTGTTATGTGTTTCCACATGAATGTATATTTGTCTGTAAGGCTGTCACATGTCAAATTCACAATTGGTTAAAAAATTATTATATTAGTCAGTAATAAATGCTATCAAATTCACAAGTGAAAAGCAAAAAAAAATTAAATTTGTTTATATAAGTAAATGACTATACCTAATTAAACTGTAATTTATATTATGAGCATTTTATGCAAAAAAAGTAATCCACCATTGTACATAATGCTGTCAAATTTACATATCAAATATAACAGATATATTTAAAATTTTTAATTTTAATTTAGATTTATTAATGGTTTTATATATTTGGCCATCAGCTGGGTAAATAAAACTAGTAATAAAGTAAAATGTATTAATCCCTTTTCAAGTACATTTCTGAAGTGTATCAAACACACCAGGTTGTTCCAAACATTTTTTTTTCAATTTTTCAATTGTGAATTTCTCACATTTATTTATATAATATTAATTTTTTTTTGTTTAAGTTTTAGTAAATATTAAAAAAATTTCTTAAAACCAATTAAAAAAACCTATTACAAAAATAATGGCATTTTAGTCCAGCTACATTTCTCATACTTATTTATATATTAAAATTTTTTAATTTAATTTACATTAAATTTTAAAAAAAATTGTTAAAGCAACCAATTAAAAAAAAGATGAACTTTACATAAGCCAGGTAATCTGGTTATTTTATATTTTGTTTACAATTTTTTATTTATAATCCTATAACAATTTAGTTTTATTGTTCAAATGGGACTCACTGAATTTATACATTGAGTAGGATTTAATTTTATAGTAGGGTTCAATGTTTTACATATAATACCATTTCCAACTTTCTTATACACTTAACAATACTATTTTTTACACCAAAATTTACTCTTACAGTTTTGACTGTCCTGCAGTCATCAGAGCTAGAATATCCAAATATATAATCATACAATTAATACATTATATTTATATACGTAATCAATAACATACATCTAAACCTGACTATTATAAATAATCATTTTCTATTTTATTATTCTACTCTTAACTAATTTTATTTTCTTATTTCAATTTTAATACTTAATGAAATTTTATCGATTATTTTAATAATCTCCATACTTCCTCTTTCTTTTTTATATAAATAAAGATACAATAAAAGATAAATGACCCTCAAGATGCATTTCATACTGAACTAGCACTCATTAGTTGGCCCAGGTCACAATTTCTATTAAAATATTGTAGTTATAAATATGAAAATAATTAAGATATTGCTATAAGAAGATAGATCAATGATTGATAGATGCAATTTCATACATAAAGTCATTTCATGTTGAAGTTTGAGGTATGCCATTTTTTAAAATAAATAAACAGCAGAACTTTGATACTACTTAATTAATTTTAGAGCATGAAGTTTATGCAAAAAAATCAAAAGTTACATTTTTTCAAACAATTGCATTGATACATCAATATATTTAATTAACTTGTAAATAAATCTTCTCAAGTCAATGTTATAAAAGCTTAATTGGTAATTGAGCTGGTTAAAATAACATAAAAAATCCAATTAAATAAAAAAGCACCATCTTCTCATTGACATAAAGCAGAAAAATCTTAAGAAGTATATATATATATATATGTATTAGAAGTGTAATTAAATAAAACATTGTATGGAATATTGATATTAAGTTGGTCTGGAAAATATCAATATATCATTTTATAAGTATTAAGATGCCATATAATACTAAATTGTCCATGCACTTTACTACTGTTAAAAGCAATGCTTTATTTACCACCATTTTTTTATAGTTTACAGTTTTGATTGCCCCAGCAATCTTCTTCGGAACTTTACATCTCCCAGCCTCAACTGCTGAATTCAATGGTTTTTATGAGGCTAGGAGATATAAAGTTCTGAGGAAGATTGCTGGGGCAATCAAAACTGTAAACTGTAAAAAAGGTGGTAAATAAAGCATTGTGTAACAGTAATAAAGTGCATGGACAATTTAGTATTATATGATATACATTTGGCAATGTAATAAGAAAGAATAATTATTAAACTTCTTGAAGAAGTATTAAGATGGAAGCATTTGAAAAAAAGGAAGTTGTATCATAGGTTAATAAATATTTATCAGGATTCTAACATGAAGTTTTTTAACATACCAATGCATATTTTCACTATGATATGGATAAAAAATAGCTCGAGACAAATAAAATCTGTCATTATTAGAAACTAGTTGATGCAAGTGACATGTTAAAGGAAAAAATAATATGATGAAGAGATCAGACACATGCTATTTGTTTATCATATTAATTTTGTAAATAATTGCTAAAAATTGTATTTATATATTGGATTATTTTCATCATCTAACATTAGATATATTGAATGTCTTTAGAAATATTTTTAAACTTTATTTAAATTTTCCGATTATATTCAATTGTTAGTAACACCACTAAGATTAGTATATTCACAATATTTTCAAATAATCTCATTCTCTTTTCTTCAGATGTTCCTGATCTGACTAGTGACAGTACTAGCATGGGAATTGAACCTGGACCTTTAGATTCTGGAATATTAAATTTAATATTAACGCTTTAACCAATGGAGCTAATTTCCATACTAGTACTATCAATGGTCAATCCAGCAACTTTTGAGGAAGCAAAAAAAAAAAAATAACGCTTCAAACATTGTTTTATATACTAACCCTTGTGTTATTGCTAACAACTGAATGTAATTGGAAAATTTAAATAAAGTTTCAATTTTTTTAAAAGTCATTCAATATTTAATGTTAGATGATAAAAAATAGTGTAATATAAAGTACAATTATTTGTTAAGTAATATTTACTGAGGCTATAACCTCGATAATATGCGTATAAAATGCGATAGTAGGGACCTCTACAGGTGTTTTAACCACTAGGGACCTCTACAGGTGTTTTAACTACAAGCTTGTGGTTAAAACACCTGTAGAGATCCCTACTATCGCATTTTATACGAATATTATCGAGGTTATAGCCTCAGTAAATATTACTTACGTAATCAATGTGCGTTTAATAAATTTATAATTACAACTTTAAATTATTTGTTAAGAATATTTTACCAAAAAATATATAATAATAAAATGCGTGGTAAGGTCGAACTGAAATTTTAATTCGGATAATTTGATCTAAATATAATAATGTAAATATATAATTAATTTAACTGTTGATTTGTCTTTATCTTTAAGATGTTGATTAAAAAACTTCTAAAAACTCTAGAAGGCACTTGAATGTAAAATGAAACCTTTCTGTTTGTAGACAGTTTGAATGCTCTTAAAAGAATCTATTCTGTAATGTATAATTAAAACTTCGAAAGATTAAAAAAAGATATAAATAAAAAATAGCTTGAATGATATGTTTAGATGTGAAAATTAAAATTCATACTCTTCGTTTATATATTAAATATATATTTTATATATAGAATAAAAAAGTATTTGGAGACAAACATCATAGATTATTTCTCCTTGGATTGAAATTAAAAGAGAGATAATTTTTCTATGCTTATTGTATAATGATGAAAATAACATAATATTCTTATTACTTCAAAAGCTTAACTTATTGTGTTGAAGAAAGACTTCTTACTGTAATGTTTAGTATTTTCATACATCATGTTTATAATCTAGATTTGAATTCAGGTTGGGGAATCTTGAATTTCTTTCACATTTTAGCAGATTTAGAATTTTACTTTTAAGTATATATTCCATAACCAACCTAGATATTTATACAGTAATAGTTAATAAATAGGAAACTTATTACTAAGATAACTAAGATAATGACTTACTTGTAATTTTTTATGATTTATTAAAGATGTAATCTAAATCTTTAACTGGTATTAGTCTTAATTATGCTTCTGAATTCAATTAATTCATCTTATAATTGTCTTAAGAAACAAATACTGTTTCTCAAAATTAATCACAAATATTTTTTTATATGTCAAATATGTTGACCCGAAGCGAACCCGGGCCAGCTGCTTGGAAGGCAGCTATGCTAACCACTAGGCCACCAATATTTTTTTGCCAGCTTGTTAAAAGAATTTTGCAGAGAAGATATGAAAGCGTAATCTAAAACTTAATAAACAATGAAATTATTGTTGTTTTTATTTTTTAAGTGGATTCTTTTTATTCTTTTTTTAACTAATTTTTTTTTGTGACCAATATGCTGTTTTTTAAAAAAAATATTATAATATATTTATTTTTTCATGATTTCATTTAAATATGGAATGGATGATTCTAATATAAAAAATGCAATATTATCTTAGTTGATTACAAGTCTAAACAATTCAATAATGGAATTAATTTTCTATATTTTGAAAATAAATCATTTTGTTACTGTATATCAAATAATAAAAAATATGCATTATGGAATGATGAATTTATTAAAAACTTTTATATAACTTAATGAGAGCATACCTTTTTACAAATCTTTAAAACAAATCTTTATGAAATTTTAGTGATTAAACCAAGCATGTAATATATGCCTTGAATTATGAACTGCATTTATGCCATAGTACACATTAATGGATACTTGGTAAATGATGCAAACAATTGGTACTAACAGAGTAATGGATTACATGTCCAACAAGACATCTCATGATCTTGGGTGTATTTATATACTGCACTATTTTCCATCATCAAATACAGATATTGGATGTCTTTAGAAAAATTTGACTTTATTTAAATATTCCAAATACACTCAACTATTAACAATAGCACTATGTTCCAAGAGGTATTGTTCTCTCTTCTTCTTCAGGTGTTGCTAGCCTGACCAGTGACAGTACTAGCATGGGAATCAAATCTGGACCCTTAGGTTCTGCGATGTTGAATTTTAAGGTAACACTCTAGCCAACTGAGCCATCCTGACAAAGACTCAGCTGATTAAAGCATTTCGGTAAAATTCAATATTCACGAATCAAAGGGTCCAGTTCAATTCCCATGCTGGTAGTATCACTGGTCCAGTCAGCAACACCTGAAGAAGAGAGGAGAGTAATATCTCTCAAAACATTTTGCACATGCTAACTGTATGCTATTGCTAACAGTTGAATATATTTGGAATATTTAAATAAAATTTTTCTAAAGACATTCAATACTCTTATTAGATGATGGAATAAAACACCATCATCACAAACTTTTAGGAAAACATCACAGGATCTTAGCTTAAACATTGCTATAATTAGCAAATTCTTTTATTCTCAGAGATTTTATGCCATATAGGGTATGTTTTAGTAATGAATAGATGCCAGGTGGTAATGCTTAATAAATCCTTATCTAGTGTTATTTTATCCCAAATATCACCAGATTAATTTATAGCTTCTGGCTTTCATCAGTGATGACTTTTTCAATTTTTTGAACTATCACATGGATCTCTTGGTGTTAGTATATTTACTCTCTAACAGCCATTTTTATATACTCAAATAACATTTATATAGGGCAGCATTAGATAAGAATTTATTGAGCGCTACCATCCAGCTTTTATCATTTACTATCAGTTATATAAGATGGAGCAGGTAGATGAAGGCATCTTAAAAGTCTGTGTTCTAATTCCTTCTAATTACATCTAAAGTTCAAGATATACATTATACTTCTTTTCAAAAAATACAGATTCAGCCTAATTCTGGCCATCCATCTTCTGGGTATTTAAATGGACAAGTTAAGGTCTTATATATAAGAGGTCAGAGTGACTTAGAGCTTTGAGTGTTCCATTATCAGATTTTCAATAATGTGGATGGATGAAGTCTGTTCATTAACGTTTGAAGATTTATTATCTTAATATATACTGAGCTATAATTATATATGTATGTGTGAGACATGGTGGTCTGAACAAATTGTTGAGTGCTGGTTCAGCATGAAATATGTATATTGGAGATCATTCTGTTTTTCACATGTATGTGTCATGTATATTAATTATATAAGATGGAGTGAATAGCTGAAGGGAGCTTGAAAGTCTGGGTTCAAATCCCCATTAATTAAAGCTTATAGTAGAAGACAAAACTAGGAGTATGTTAATATACAATAAACTAGGTTTCCAGAATCTTAGTTTTATCAAGAGAGTTATGCAGGAGTTATTTTAAGATTCGGTATGCAATATTTATTGACATAAAGATAACCTCAGAGAAAATGATGGTTAAAGTTCAATAATAGCTCCAAGTTACAGAATTGAGTTAAAGCAGAGTTTCATAGATAGACTTTGCACTAGGATTGAATAAGTAAAGGTATAGAAGGAATGCTCATACAGCTGACATGATATTTTAGTTTAGTTGGAAAAAAAAAATTACTTGCTAAAATAATATACTTTGGTATTTTCAAGATTTTGTTTGTGTATCACAAAAAATTGGGAATAAATATTAAGCTTTTTTTGAGTAGTAAATGATGATATATTTTAAAATATTTTTTAATTAAATAATTTGTAAATAATAGAATTTGTGTTTCAAATACAAAAATTATTAATATTTACTTCAATATGTACTTTGATCAAAATGGCAAAGTAAAATAATATCTGATCACTACTAATGACATGTGTATTTTTCCATTTGTTTTTATTTCACAGAGGCAAAAATCACAATACAGTAGTTCCACCTAGTGAAAGCCAGAGTAATCAATAGATGCAGGGAACTAATCTGGGGATATTGGATAAGTAGGCACTAGATAGGGATTTTATGCACAAACCTTCCTGCATCCATTGATTACTGTGACATACACTGAGTGTACTATTATATAGTGAGTTTTGCTTGCGTAAACATATTGTGTTAGCATAAAGAATGGCGATGATGTGATGTTTAGTGTTTTTATTTCAATTAGTCTATCACCATTAATTTAGAATGATTTTAATAACAGGATAATTTTCAAATTATTTTTTTTCTTCCATTTTCTTCTACATTTGTTGATATACTTTGTTTAATAGTTGTAAAAACACATAGTATAATTTTTGGATGTAATGGGAAACTTGCTATGTTTTGTAAAGATTGTTTTATCAAGTGACTATGGAGTAGAAAAGAGGCAAAACTCTCCATACAGTAGTGCCACCCTGTGCCAACTAGAGTAATCAATGGATGCCAGAAGGCTTGTACATAAAATACCCATATAGTGCCTACTCATCCAATATCCCAGACTAGTTTCTGGCTTGTGGCCTTCATCAGTGAGGAGCCTTGGATCTGAGAGCACTGCATCTAGATACTCATCCAATATCCCCAGATTAGTTTCTGACTTGTGGCCTTCATCAGTGAGGAGCTCTGGATCTGAGAGCACTGGCTTGTGGCCTTCATCAGTGAGGAGCTTTGGATCTGAGAGCACTACACCTAGATCTTAGGATTTAGAAGAAAAGAGCATTATGATTTTGGAAAACTTCCAAAATGACTGAAATGATTACAAATTTGATTAACAATCATTATTTATACAATTTGAGATGGTGTGATTTTGAGATAAAAAATCAAATGTCACATTACCTTTTGCTTGAGAAAATATCTGGCATCCATTCCATGTTGAAAAATTTTAACAGTAAGTTTGTTTTTATTAAAAAGTATTTGTTCAATTTTAGAATTCCTTTCACAAGTTTATGGAAATGCTGATAAAATTATTTGATGTTATATCATGTTGTAACTTTACAATTTCTATATAGTCTACATTTTGTTTAAAAAATTGTTTGACAATTTTTACAGTTGTTACAGCTTAGACTGCTATATTTGTTTACAGTACAAGAATATATTTTATTGCTTTAAGTTTTAACCAATTTTATTGGCATATTAATTTGATTTATATTTGAATAATATAAAAAACAAAAGATGATAAAAGTGTCAGAAACTTTAATCATACTTATAGTCAGGCTTAGGTAATGTTATGTCTTTAATTACACAATATATATATAGCATATATATATATATATATATATATATATATATATGATCACTAGATGGAGCTTTACCAACAGCTTCTACCAAGCTTTGTTTACATAAAACGCTGAGAGAGATAGAATTAAATATTTCTTTCGTTATCTCCAACGTCCAGACCATGGTTTCGAGCTAATTGGTTCACCTCAGTGGAGGGCAGGGAGAGCAGAAACTAGATCTCCCCGCCCTCCACTGAGGTTAGCCAATTAGCTCGAAACCATGGTCTGGAGGTTGGAGATAATGAAAGAGATATTGAATTCTATCTCTCTCAGCGTTTATGTAAATAAAGCTTAGTAGAAGCTATTGGTAAAGTTCCATCTAGTGATCATAAAATGCAAGCTAAGAGCAAGTTACAAAATTTATAACGTGTTTTGTTTATCATATATATATATTTATACAGATTTATAAATACAGATTCTTATTATTATAATTTGGAAATTAATAACAAGGTTATCAAGGATATTATATTTGTCTAAAGTTTAATTTGCATTTAAGTTATTTTAATTATTAACAATACATTTTGCCCAATACTTTTCTTTCAAGAATGGTTACAAGGAGACGAGTAAAAAAATTATATCATCATCAGGCAGTTAATTTAAGAATAGTTCAAGGTAGAATATTGGAATTGAGATGTAAATGATCTGGATAAAAATTGAACCTATCGTATCATAACATGACTAAAGCAACTAGATAAATGAATATATTTTCCATTTTTATTATTTTTTGATAAACCTGTTTTTTATATATATTTTTTTACAAAATCTGGTATCTAATAAATAATATCAACAATTTTTGACAACAAATTAAAAACCTCATTAGAATAATTGTAAGAGGGTTTAGAACAGCTGCAAATTAACTAGATTCACATTATTGATTTTTGATTCACTTATATAAAAACAGTTATTAATATTTTAATTCCAACATTCATTATTTCAAAAATATATATATTAAAATGACTTATTGTTTTTTTTTTTTTTTTTTAAACATTTTTTTTTTTTTTTTTTTTTTAGTCTTTTTTTTTAAAAATTTTTTCAAAGAAATTTAAAATTTTTTTTTAAAACCCCCTTTTTGGCCACTTATGGGCTCTCATTCTTTTGGTAATCAGACAATTAAAAAGTTGTATAAATTGATTTTTTCCTACATTTTAAAGCAAGAACAAATTTTAATAAACTGGAAATAAAACCTTTTGCTGCTAGCTCAAATGAATGCAAATTTATGCATATAAGTATTGTTTTAAAACCAATAGCAAGAGGTCATTTTATGTATCGTATTCTGGTATATGAAGTTTATTGATAAGAAGCTATTTTGAAAAGATTTAATGATTTTAAGTATACATGCTGGGACAGTAAATGTAATCATGAAGCATTAGTACTACATTGATGGCACAAAAAGGCTGTTAATACACGTCATTAATTAAGGTGGAAAAATGACAAAGACAAACATATTGATTTTGTGAAAAAAATAAAATGGCGATAATATATATGAGATAAAGATAAACATGAGAAAGGTTACAGTAATAGAAACAGATTTCATTTGCATCACATAATTTAGTTCAGGGTAGATTTAAAAGCTGCAAAGTAAATATAAAACAAAATTTACATAAGTATGTATCTTGTGCTTTGGTTTGAGAGTATCCACAATACTTAACAAGACATTGTTGAACTAATAAACAACTCATGATCACCATTTATTATGCTTGCTTATAACTGTTATTAAAACAGACAAAACTCTCCTTGCATCACCACCACTCAGTGCAAGCCAAAGGAATCAATGGATGCCAGAAGGCTTGTGCATAAAATCCCCATCTAGTGCCTACTCATCCAATATCCACAGACTAGTTTACATCTTGTGGCTTTTATCAGTGAAAAGCCTTGGATCTGAGAGAACTGTTCATAGATATTAAGACCTAATGCAACCCTCCAGCAGCCATGTTTTACCTTTTCAGTTAACCATAAAGCTTTGAATCCAAAATGAAAACACAATAATGTTTTCAATTCAAGTTTATTTGCTTGTATAGTCATATATATCTGAATTCAGTTCAGCATCTATACATTTTGGTGCTTTTGGTTTTTAAATAACCACAGACACCATAATTCTATTGGGTAGGATTGTATTAATCCACTAAACATCATATGATCACCATTCTTTATGCAACAAACTGTTGACACAGAAGCAAAAATCTCCATAGAGTAGCACTACTCAGCAGCTTGAGTTGAAAATATTATTCTGCTTTCATTTTGGACTCAAAAGCTTTATAGGTAACTGAAAAGACAAAAGGTGGTTACTGGAGGCTTGCATTAGATCCTAAGATTTAGGTGCAGTGTTCTCACATCCAAGGTTCCTCACTGATAAAAGTCACAAGCTAGAAACTAGTTTAGGTATATTGGATGAATAAACACTAGATAGGGATTTTATGCACAAACCCTCTTGCATCCATTGATTGCTCTGGGTTGCACCTGAGGGGTGCTACTGTATGGAAAGTTTTGCCTCTGTGTTTACAGCTTGTGTAAGCATAAAGAATGGTGATCATGTGATTTTAAGCAACAAATATAAAGTTTCACAGTTTAAGCTTTTAGCCATTTTTGAGATTGGTGCAACATTTACTGAAATAAATAATCTATTGTATATTGCTTAGGAGTTCATAAGAAATACAAGCAATGGAAATTATGATCCATGAATCTTGACCTCCAGAATCCATCACTCTACCATAGCTTTAAACTATGCAGTGAAGCTTCATTAAATGATAATTTATTACTATTTGCTGGTAGTGTCATAGTGTGAACATTTTTATATAAATCCTGACATTTTTTGATTATATAACTATAAATAGGAGCTACTTTTAGTAAAAAAAACAAAACAACTATTATTGGTTCAATAATTATACTATCGGCTTACTAATCTCTTACTGCAACAAATCTATATGTTTTCTATCTTGCTTCGTTTGGGTAATTGGTTGAGTGTCCGACTTCAGTAATCTTTTACAGCAACAAATCTATATATTTGCGACCCTGATCGGTTTTGCGTAGTTGGTAGAGCATACGACTTTGAATATGGAGGGCCTAGGTTCGATTCTGTTCGCAGGTCTATATATATATTTGCTACTGAGAAAATATTAAATACACAAATAATAATAAGGATTGTCAGAAAAATATTCTTAATTTTATATTTTAAATTTATTTCTCGTCCTTTTTTTTTTTTTAAATAATAAAATTGAAAATGTGTACATCAATATGACTTATTCGCATTAAGATGTGCTCAAATTAAAATTGCTAAGAATAAATATGTCGATGCCATTTTATTAGCTAAGTGCTGTCGTTATCAAATTTAATTTACTGCTTTTTGAAGCTGTAGAGGTAAAAAAAAATCTTTGTAATCTATGTTTTAATAAATTCTTTTATTATTTAAAAAAATAGATAAAGATGAAAAATTTATAAAAAATATGTAAATTAATATAAATAATAGATAGTGCAAAATGCTAAACAAAAAGCTACTTTAAAATACTGCGAATATAATAATTTTACTTTTATAAGAATTTGTGTATCAATACATATTTATATATTTCATTTGTTTTAAAAAATAAATATAAAACTGACTCTAAAATTATTATTTTTAAAAAGTCTAAATGTGACAGTCTTACATTCAAACGGAAGCAATCTTGAATATTAAAATAGTTTTAAACGAGATTAGAATAAAAGATAATTAACCACATATGTAGCTTTGATAAATATATATATATAACAAATAGAAATACGTACATTAGAAATCTTATTAGTAGCAAAAAAATATGATACATTTGTGAAAAACAAAAATATATTATTATTCTCATCAACTCTAATTATTTTCAGAAAATTAGTTTCTGCGCATTCTTTGCCCTACGGTTCAGATAAGCTATACTATTTTTTTCTTATATATAATACAAGTGGAAAACTCAAAAGCTAAAGACTTCTAATCTCACTTTTAAGACTTGACTGAGCAAGGAACCACATAATTACTTTTTTCTTATACGTCATCAGACAACTTTATTAATTTTTATTTATTTCGTTTTCATCTCTCTTTCTAAGTATATGCCAAATCTAATTTTATTCAACTTTATAATTTTCTATATGTTGTGATGGTGTGGTGCAATAATGAAGTCACAGACAGTGGGGTTCAAGTTCCATAGATCATGGCCGAGCTCTAGCCTTTTGGTGCTCAGACTTGTTATGAACTTCTGAGCAAATAAACCACCCAATTAATTTGTTTAGTATTTTTTAAATGAATAATCTTTTTCAATTGTTCATTTAAATATTTTTAATTTTTCCAAATACTTAATTAAAAAAATATCAATGTCTTTTTTTTCTTCAAGTCTTTGTTTAATATAAAGATATAACCCAAGCAATATGTTTAAGACCACTTTTTCTTAAATCCTGCTCTAATGAGTCAGAAATAATCCCTGTATGCTAAATAAGGCTGATATCATCATTATATTTCTCATTCTAATATCTTTGACTACTATTTTTAGCATCAGATGATAAATTGGCTTCATCTTTGTTTTTGATTTAGTTCTATATGCAGACTTTAAAGCAGGAATTAGAAGTATAATATAGTTTCACATGATCACCATTTCTTATGCTTGCTCATAACTGCTATTAAAACTGGAAAACTCTCCATACAGTTGTGCCACTCAGTGCACTAGATAGGGATTTTATGCACAAGACTTCTGGCATCCATTGATTACTCTGGCTTGCACTGAGTGGCACTACTGTATGGAGAGTTTTGTCTGTTATAATATAGTTTAAGAGTGAGGGCTTACTAAAATCAAACACAAGAACATTATTGATCATGGTTGTAATATTGTCATCTCATAGAATGACCTATTGAGTGTTCTTAATGCTGAAAATGCATCTTTTGAAGTGTTAAGTTTAGTAATTAAAGTTTAAAAAACTTCCAATATTTTATTAGCCTACTGTGGAAAAATATCCTAGCAATTTTTGGCTTGGAAATATATTATAGTGATATTAAAGTGTTGGCTTAAATATATTGATAGTTTTTTGATAGAAATGCAAATTTTGCTGTAAAAATAAATTTCAATGAACAAATGCATTAATTTGTTTAAAAAAAATAGGATATTCCATTGCACTATACAGCAATTACATTTAAATTAATTATATAGGATTTTTTTGACTAATTTATTATATGGATTTGAAACATAGACCCAATATTGACCCAACCTAAAGACAATAGGAAAAGTATGCAAAAAATATGCATACTACTAACTATAATTGTAAAAGCATGCCTTCATTGAAAAAGACCAACTTTATAAGAAGTAGATTTAAAATTATATATTTCTTAATATAATGATTCCAACACAAATGAAATGAAACACCTATATAAAAATAAATATTTTTTTTTATTATTGAACCAGTTTTTACTCTTAGAGCCTCATCAAAAGTACATTTTTCTAATACAGTCACATGATCTTTATATCTATCAATACTCCCTCTAATGTTCATTTTAGTAATTATTTTATAAAATCATATAACCTATTTACATATACATATACTCCACCCCTCCCTTTTTTATATACATATAAGCATATTATTTTTGTATAATAAATAAAACCAGTTCAATAATAAAGAAAATGTATATTTTTATATAGTTGATTTATTTCAATTGTGTTGGAATCATTATTAATAATTATTTGAAAACAACATTACGGACAAATTTATGTTTGACCATTGTAACCTTCTTAAAGTCTATTTTACGTGAACCTGGACATTGTTTTTATAGAAAAGATAAACATTATATATATCGTTCCAATTAAATACAAAATCATAAGATCATTTTTTATTGGATGATATAAATAAGAATATAATATAATAGAGAGATGCATTTCAACAAATTCTTTAAATTGTATTTATATACTGGACTAGTTCCATCATATAATATAAGTATTGAATGTCTTTAGAAAAAAAATAACATTATCTAAATATTCCAAATACATTCAACTGTTATTAATAGGTCACAGGTTAGTATATGCATAATGTTTTGAGAGGTATTATTCTCCTCTTTTCTTCAGGTGTTACTGCCATGACCAGTGACAATACTAGCTTGGGAATTGGACCTAGACCCTTAGATTTTTGAATATAGAATTTTAAGGTAACACTATAATCAACTGAAACCCTCTTACAAAGGCTCAGTTGGTTAGAGCATTACCTTAAAACTCAATATTCGAGAGTCAAATGGTCCAGGTTCTATTCCCATACTAGTATTGTCATGGTCAGGCCAGCAATACCTGAAGAAGAGAGGAAAATAATACCTCCTGAAACATTATGCATATACTAACCTGTGTTCTATTGCTATTAATTGAATATAATTTAAAAATGTAAATAAAGTTAAATTTTTCTAAAGACATTCAATACTTACATTAGATGACGGAAATAGTCCAATATATAAATACAACTAAAATCTCATGATTGCGATTCTTCATGAAAATACAAGGTCTTTAAATCTTTTAGAATGAAAGATTTGCTGCAGAAAGCTTAAAAAGGCAGTATTACAAGAGTTAAGATAAGTAGTATGAATGTAATATATAAGTCCATGTTTGTGGATTACGAATTAGTTTCTATAGAATAAAAAATATCATCGTCGTCTAAAAATAGATTTTTATCTTATTTATTTTATTGCAAATTGAATGAATAATGGATTGTCTTCAGGCCTAATATTTGAAAATATATATATATAAGCTCTTCAAAAACTTTAAAAAAAAAATCCAAATTTCAGATGGGCATTGCAATATTTTAATTATTATATTGCAAGATTGTTCATGCAAATTTAAAGCATGAGAAATTATACAGTTTCTGTGGCCAATTCTTGAACATTAGGTCAGAGGTTAATATTCTTCACTATCTCTCTAAAAAGTTGAGTCTCTTTTATGTTATATTTCTGAATAAAAACTGTACTTTCGTCAAGCGTTGTTAACCGAGAGGTCATTGCAGTCGCCTTGCAAGCAAGTAGTTGGTTGCAGATGGTTGTGGGTTCGCGTCCCAGCCGGTACTATGACATATTAAAAGAAAACTGTACTTAAAAATAATAGGAAAATAAAGTTTTTATTCTTACTCAAAAAAGTTTGCAAATGAAGCATTACTTATCACATACATAGTACAGTTTGTTAATAACAAACATATTTAAATTTCATAACGTTACTTAAGTTAGAAGGATAAAGAGAAAAAATAAGTTATTATAATAATCAGTAACTTGTGTGACTATTATGAAATGAAGTGAAATGGCATAACAATAACTCATAATAAACCTGAAAAGTGCCACCTTTATGTCTGATTAATTAATGACTTACTGTTTGCTGTTTTTTTTTATTTTATGACATTATTGAGTCTATTCTCTAATAAAATTCAATAAAATTATATGTTCATATATATTTGTATTCATGTATTTACATTGTGTTTGTTATAGTTCTAAAGAAGATTGCTGGGGCAATCGAAACTGTCAATAGTGGGTTGTAGAAAGTATTGTAAAAAATAGTAAAGAACATAAATGATATTAATATTAAAATTTAATACATATTTAAAAAAATGTGTAGAGATTAATATCTTCAAAGAATCATCTTGTCTTTTATAATATTGTTAGAAGAAGTGAACATAGGCAACAACAATAGTAAAAGAGTTTCTACTTACATCTGAAAACTATATAAAAACAGGCAAAACTCACTATACATATTGCCACACACAGCAAGCTAGAGTAAACAATGGATGCCAGAAGGCTTGTGCATAAAATGCCCATCTAGTGCCTACTCATCCAATATCCCAGACTAGTTTTTGGCTTGTGGCCTTTATCAGTGAGGAGCCTTGGATCTGAGAGTACTGCACCTAGGTCTTAGGATCTAATGCAACTCTCTAGCAGCCATCTTTTATCTCCACTTAACTACAAAACTATGAGTCTTACATTGAAAACCCCATAATATTTTCAATCCAAGCTCATTAGCTTATATAGTCATATAGGTTTGAACTCAGTTCAGTACCTATACCTTTTAGTGATTGAAAAATATTAAGGTACTTTCAATTTAAGACTCATAGTTTTGTAGTTAAGTGGAGATAAAAGGTGGCTGCTGGAAGGTTGCTTTAAATCCTAAGATCTAGGCACAGTGCTCTCAGATTTAAGGCTCCTCACTGATGAAGGCCACAAGTGAGAAACTAGTCTGGGGATATTGGGTGATTAGGCACTAGATGGGGGTTTTATGCATAAGCCTTGTGCCATCCATTGATTACTCTAGCTTGCTGTGTGTAGCAATACATATAGTGAGTTTTGCCTGTTTTAATAAGAATTATAAGCAATCATAAGAAATGGTGATCATGTGATGTTTATTGGATGAAAACTATATAGCTACAAACTTTCAGTATTTTACTATCAAATTAGTAATATGCTTTTAATGAGTACTTAAAAGGTGATATTATATGCTAATGAGGGCTACTCTTTATAGATGTAAATCAATTTAAAATAGTGGACTTGACAATCTTCAATTTGAAATATACATGTATTTAAATTTCAAAGCATTACTTTAGTTAAAAGAATAAAATATTCAATGATGTTATCAAAGTTATCATTTTGATAAAGACTTGAATGCTGTCTATAATGGCTTAACTGTTATTAAATAAATAAATACATTAATCAGCTACTATGATATCTTCTTGATTGCTTCCAGCATTTCTATACTGATTAGTTGGACTTTCTAAAACAATTGGTATGAATATGGAGTAAACATGCTCCAAAAGCACTAAGCCAAACTTTGTTATTTTTAAAAAAAATTATTCACTTCACTACATACATTTAAAGCATATTATAAGTAAAACAATTATTACAAAAGTCTTGTCAATATTAAACAAATTTTTGGATCCTGTTTACTCTTTTACTTGTTACAACTAGTATAAAGTTTGTTGCAGAGTTTGGTAATTTACATATTTTATCCTTATCTGACCAATGATGTTTTGCATAGAGCTTTATCATATTTTCCTGCATATAACATATTTTTATATAAATATTTGAAAAAAAGGGCACTTTTCACAAGCCTGGAGCTTAATTGTAAATATAGGGGATTTGAACTCAGACTTTCAAGCACCACCAACTATCCACAGCATCTCATACAACTGATATACATGACCACACACATGTATCTTTTCTACATGTGTGTGATCATGTATGTCACTTGTATGTGATAGTGTAGATAGTTGATGGTGCTTGAAAATATAAGTTCAAATCCCCTATATTTATATATGTAATAATTTTCAGATTTCATTCAAGATTAGAAAAAAATATTTGTATATACAAATAAGAAATTGAAATGAAGCTGGACTAAATATACTGCTAGAAGAAATGGTAATAGATTGGGAATTGAAATCTTAAACTGGAAATCAAGAGATTGTTAAAATACCTAGAATAGATCATGCAAGAAGAATGCCTAAAATAAGCTAAAAATTAAAGAAACTGAATCAAGCTTGGAAAGATGTTAAGCCTGCAGTGAATCAAAATGTTTAAAAATGATGATGATGATTATACCAAAGAAATAGAAGTAAAGCCTTTGGCAGGATGGCTCAGTTGGTTAGAGCATTACCTTAAAATTCAATAATTAAGAATATAAGGACCCAGGTTCAAATCTCATGCTAGTACTGTCACTGGTCAGGCCAGCAACACCTGAAGAAGGGGAGAAAAATACCTCTCAAAACGTTGTGCATATACTAACCTGTTTGCTGTGATATTACTCACAGATAGTGCATATACTAATCTGTTTGCTGTGATATTACTAACAGTTGAATGCATTTGGAATATTTAAAGAAAATTAAACTTTTCTAAAGACATTCAACACACATATTAGATGATTAAAATAGTCCAATATAAAAATACAACTAGAATACCATCATCACAAACCATCAGAAAAACAACAATACGTAAAGAGATTTTTATTGCTGGAAGTTTTTGTTTTCTTTTTTTTTTAACACAATTAAACAACAGATTTAATAATTTTTTTCTTACGACTGATATATGAACGAACTCACTTATTTTTAAAATACTTTTTTCAATTTGTATTATCATTTTTTTATTATTATTCAAATTTCATAGTATTGTATATATGCAAAGCTTCAAAGCTAATAAATAATTTATTGAATTCTATTTTAAGAACTTTACTATTCACAGTACAAAAATCATTTTTCAAACATACAATTCATTTTCAGTTTATTGAAAAAGTAATTAAAAGATCTCATCTGCTTTTATAAAAAATGTATGTGTGCATATTTATATATACATAGGTGAAAAAACATATAGATATCATTAATACCTGGATAAGAATTAAGAGGCGGAAGTGGGGATAAATTGGACATTTAGTACAAAATAAATAACAACAGATGAATATTTAAAATCTGAAATTCGACTTCAAAAGATTATGAAAGATCTAAAAAAACACACAACTTATGAGGTAAGTCAATCATACAAACAAATTTCTGAAATGTGTAAAGAAAAACGTTATGGTTAATAAAAAAATGAATTAAGTTTTGCGACACTTTTTGGACAATGAATTGCTAACATTTGAAATGATATTAATAAATTTATTAAAAAACACCCAAAAAAATTCAACTACCTTTTTAAAACCGAATTTTTGTAAAAAAAAATAATTGTGTTAACACATTTAAATATTTAAAACAAATATATTTCCAATTTTTTTTAATTAGTTTATCTACTAGTAAATTAGGCAGTTATTTTTATTGTATGCATGCTTCCATATAATTAATTACCAAATAATGAAATATTAGTAAATAAAATAGTTTCCATTACTCCAAAATTAATTTTTATCATCTGAAATCACATCAAAAGTAAATAATGGTCCAACTAATACTTCAAATATTGTTTCAGTTATTTTTGTTTAGTGAAAGTTCTTGTAACTTCAAATTTTATTTTGGTTTAAATAATACCGCAAAGATGCTCAATGGTGTAACGATAAAAAAAGAAAAATTAAAATGGTAATCCTTATAAATAAATTATAAGATTTGAAATACCTGGCACTCTTATACCTAGAGCCTAATTGTAAATACAAGGAATTTGATCTTAGACTTTCAAGTCCCTTCACTATCTACACTATCTCAGTGCTGGTTTAGCATGAAATATAGATATTGGTGATTATTTCTTTTCTGAATGTGCGTGGTCATGTGTATCAGTAGTATGAGATAGTGTGGATAGTGAATGGGCTTGAAAGTCTGAGTTCAAATCCTCTGTATTTATAAATAAATTCTGTGATTTTATAAGAAATAAACAATGCACCAACACTAATATATAAGAAACATTAAAATCATGTGACATTTTTTATTACCAATCCAAATTCAATCTTACTACATTTGGTATAAAAAGTCCTGTTAAATTAATCACAAGTACACATGACAACTATAGTCAAGGAATATAGATACATATAATTATCAAAAAAAAACTGAGGACATCAAACCATTATGTTATTAAACTTACGGATAATAGATTTATAGTAAAAATGACTAAAACATGTATTACAGTGGAAAAATACATTAGATTCAACAATTCTAAGTATACAAGAGCCAGATCCAAAAGTGGTCAGTGCCAAAATCCAGAAAGTACAAATTAGTTTGGGAATATGGATAGGACAGGATTAGGTATTAATTTATTAACCAATATCTTCTGATATATGTTATTACTCAGGCTTACACTAGTATCAGAAATGGATGAGAAGAAATACATTTGTACTTTAAAAGTATTGTGAAATTTTATTTTATGTGGTGTTTTATTGGTTTATGATAATCCCAACTAAGAAACATGGTTATTTACTGCTAATAAAAAACTGAAGATAAAAAAAATATACAGATTGTGAATTAGTTTGTTTAGATTCAAAATATCAAGTTAGTTTTGAAATTCAGAACAGATACTTGATGGTAAAAAAAAATGAGTAAAGAGATAAATGATAGTGAAAATATCCCTCAAATCCAATAAATCTAGATGCATTAGATCCAAATCTAAAACTCCACATTGATAAAGGCTATAAACTTGATACTAGTCTAGAGATATGAATAGGTTAGCACTGGATGGATATTTATTAAACACCAGTATCTATTAATCACTCATTTTTATATTACATGGCCGAAATAAAATAGAGAAACAGATTTTGTTAATAATAATAAAAAGTAAACAATGGATTTGAAAGGAAATTATATTAGATCCAGAGGAAGGAAATTATATTAAATCCAAATCCAAAATTTTATATTGATGATAAGAGCCAGAAACTAATTTATGAATATGGATAACATAGCATTGCACACAAATTTATCAAGTACTATTATCTTCCAGTTAGTAGTTCTTAGTAATGATTACTCTAGCATATCCTAAATATCAAGACTGGAAAACAAGTATTGTATAAGCTAATATCATGATGTTTTGATGGTTTCACTTTTTTTTATTTCTTTATGTATCTTAAAAATATTTTTTCTACTTTAACTACTTTTCCACTTTTTTCAATATTTTCACTAGTTTTTTAAACTTTATGCATTTATTTTATTTTATTTTACATAATTTTATTCTATTTACATTATTTTTGGTTTAAAATATTTATTATTCAAACTTTTATTTTTGACTATGTTTACTGAATTTATTGAAATCATCTTTTATCTTATTATGTAGATAGATAGGTGGATAGTTAAATGTATGAACGGATAGATTAATAGATACATAAATATATAGCTAGATACATATGTTTATATAAATTAGCTAAATATTTTCATAGATTAATTATAATATAAACAAAAAAGTAATTAGGGCTAATTTCGTGTAATAACTAGAGAAATAAGTGTGCATTCTGGTGTTATTAGGTAACTATAATTTACTACTGAGAGACTTAATATAAATTAGTTTTCTCTAGTGGTTCACAATAGACTATTTTTGTTTTGTTTTGAATGCAACTTGTATCTTTATTTATTATATAGACTAACTCCACTTATGTTTTTGTTTACAAACATATACTTGCCTGTATAAATTAAAATATTATTGCATAAGTAAAAAAAACAAAAAAACATTCTATATTAATAAATGCACTTTTCTAGAATATATATCATTTATTTATTTTTTGTTTTTGTAAAATTATAATTAATTATTTTACATAGATTATGTATATATTTTTTAATATATATATATATACTCAATCTCTCAAATATCTTCAAAACTCAAATACTTTTTGTTGCTTTTCAAACTATAAATAATGCAATTTTTTCTCTCATGTTTTCTGAGCGTTATCTTCACTTTGTCATATTTTCTTTTTCTTGTTTTAAATTGTATTAAAAAATTTCATCATTTATTCTTCAGAGCATTTCAAACTTTAACTTTTTAATTATTTTTGTGGTCATATTTCAAAAGTTTGCATTTATTTTAAAGATTATTTTAAAATCGTCTATTTTATCTGAAAGCATTTAACAAACGAAACACATTAATTTAATCTTATTGTGTTTCTAATAAACAGACTTAATTATTCTCGTTTGCAGTATAAATATTATTTTTTTAAATTCTCCTTTAAAACTTTACACACATTTTTAAAAATTAAAAAAATGTATTTGGCTATTAAATTATTGGCATTTTTTTTTTAAAAAAATGCTATTAAGTTATATATATTTTTACAATAGAATTACAAACAATAGTAGAGACCTCAACCTTCCATATATTATCCTCCCTCACATTCCTAAAATCTCTAACCAATTAGTTAAATCATTATCTAGCAAATTTCAAATCAGCTTTCGCACACCTCTTGCACTAATCGTCTCATTAACAATTCGAAAGACAAAATTGACCCTATTCGAACCCCCCATGTCGTTCATAATATCTCATGCCCTGGTGAGACTAAAGCCAGTATTATCAATAGAACTACTCAACATAAATACACTTATAAAAGAGCACAAAAATAATGACAACTCTTCAATACTTCTAGAACACTCCAAGAAAACCGGTCATATATTTGAACCATCCAACCCTAGAATAGTATGTATAGAGAAAAATGACAGCAAAGGAAAAATCAAAGGGGCATACTTTATTACTAGTAATAACAATTCCTCCAACAGACATGACACATGCTTCGATATTTCCAAATACTGGGCTATGTAAATAATTTGCATATAGTTTGCATATCATCACCTACTCCCTATTCTGCATCATTTATCACCATGGCTATGAATAATGAGACAACACGCCTCAAAAGTGCTTAGCTGTTAACTTTTGTATAGACTTACAAGAATAATTATTATAGCTTCTCTTTTCAGCACCTCACACACTTTTAATTTTATTATAAATATCTTTAACAAATATCTGATTATTGGAAAAATATATTCAATTTATTTTTGTTGTTGTTTTTCAATATTAATCCAATTTCAGTTTATATTATGCAAATAACATCTAAGTGTAGCAATATTGTCTTATTATAACAATGAAAATTTAACATCTCATTAATTATGAATAATCACAATATAAAATATGTTCCTTATGTATTATAAATATGTTTAATTCCATTAAAATATAAAAGTAGTAATGTTTTAAAAAATATTAAAAAATACAAATAATTAAATAAAATACAAGATGAAAAGTTGAATCTCATAACTTAGAACATTATAATATCTTACAAATTTATCTACTTAAATCATGAATATTTCAGTTTTTAATTGAAATTAAAAATAGTAATTTAAAAGCTCACAACAGCTGTCATCTAAATAAAAATGTCTAAAAATATTTTGTTCCATTCTTCAGAATTACTTTTCTAATTATTCCAAACATTTTTTTTGAAAAAATCTTATATTCTTTTATAAAATCATATCATTCATCTTGCCATGACATATGAATTTATGTCATGTTTAAATTTTCATGTAAATCTACATCTGTTTTTTTAGTAACTTTTTTGACATGCTCTCTTTTCTCCTATCATATCTAAAACTCACCAATAATTTTTTTTTTTATAAATATAGAATATATATTATACTGTTGTTGTTGTTGTTGTTGTTGTTGTTGTTGTTGTTGTTGTTATTATTATTATTATTATTATTATTATTATTATTATTATTATTATTATTATTATTATTATTATTATTATTATTATTATTATTTGTGCTTGATTTACATCATTTATAATCTTATGTATTAAAAAAATCTTTGGTTGGTCTCTTTTTATAATTTCAATGATACAGTTATATTGTTAATAAAAAATGTTATGGATGACAATATGCCTATCACCACAATATGTTTTTATAATTAGGAACTTTTCAAACAGCAACTTTCCACATTTTTAATACTACTGTATAACTTGATATATTTTTTGATTTGAACTCTATATTTTTTCTAATATGTGTTGATAAAAAATATTTTATACAATCTAAGAGGTCAAGGAGTGTTTTTCATGAAGCAATATTTTGCCTTCATCTTTCCAGAGTTCATTAAACCTAAAATCTTTCCCTAACATCAATGTTAATATTTTTTTTCTATAGCTTTACCCTAGAATTATCAGAAAATATTTTGAAAGACTTTAGAGACAAATCAAAGTCTGGATACTTTTCTGGATGATTTTTTTCATTACAGTCTTAATTTTATTAAATTATAATATAAATATCTAGTGATAGCTTCAAAAGACTGAAGAAGTACTTAAGTTACTAAGAACTTACAGAAGTTAAATTATTTTATAATTTAATTTTGTCAGAAAATTTGATTGCATTGACATTTATAATAAAAAAGTTCTCACATTGATGTCTATACATTTAATGTGAAAAAAATAACTATCACTCTTTAATAAGTAGCCAAATAAATTTTATTGCTGTATATACTAATCATGACAAATCTAATTTATTATTGATTATAAAAAATCTATATTATACATAAATAACATAGATTACAACAAAAAACTAACAAAAGAGCCACTATGATTAATGCGAAAACTTGTTTAACCTCAGAGATTGTCAGTTAGTAGTAATTGATCATTTCTTGGCAACATTAAAGGTTAAAAGTTATCTCTGTTTACATGGATACGATCTCCTCATTTCTCTTCTTTATTATGATAACAACATATGAAAATATTTAATTTTAATTCAATATATATATGTGTGTTAATTATTCATAAAATTATAATATGCCATGGCCTATTTTATAGAATGAAATACATGATTTGAGAATATTCTGATAAAAACAGTTTTATTTTTGATATTACTAATTAATTCATTTCTTTAATGTTTATAGATAACAAAAGTTTACTTTAAAATGTCATTTATATTTTGTGATATGTTATTTTTTTCTAGAATATAATACATAGCTACCAATATATTTCTATTCTTATTAAGTTTTATTTTCATTTTAATTTGGAAATAAAATTTTTTGTTTTCTCATAAAATAGGTATTTATGTTAATCTTTTTTGATAAATTTCCTAAGCAATTTTCAAGTTTTTATACATAGCATATTTAAAATTGAATCTTATGAATCATGCAAGTTAAAAGATAGTAGAGATGTTTTACTCTGGTTGAACAATTGGAATCAGTTTCACTAACATGCAATAGTCCATATTTATCATCATTTTTTTTTAAAACTAAGTCCATGCATTTTATACATTTGGAATTATTTTGTTTTTCAACAATTCATTTTAAATTTAAGGTCTTACATAAAATAAATATTATTTATAATCCATTATATATTTTTTGACTTTACATATCAATCCACAAATAAATATTTTTGTCATATCTTTTATATATTTTCATGTTCATTTGTATTAAATTGCAAATGATTTGATATAAACTCATATCCCATGCTACCTTTATTTTATACCTTTCATTGTTAAATGTTGTTGTAACATTTTGACTTATTCCTCTTAAAACATCCATTATAAATTTCTTTTTATGAAGATTAATATCACTTTCTTTCACTTATTATTGTGATGGATTCTTTGTGGTTTAACAAACTGTAATTTTTGCAATTGAGTGACACCATTTTGTTGTTTTTATTTATTTATCATTAATTTACACAATGTTTATGCTCATTGTAGCCATTAACCTATCACTTTATTCTATTTATAATAAGATTTGAAATACAGGCATTATTATACCTGAAACTTAAATGTAAATATGGGGGATTTGAACTCAGACTGGAAAGCAATCTTCAACTATCCACACTATCTCATATTACTGTACACATGACCACCCACATTTAGAAAAGATAAATAATCACCCATATATGTATTTCATGCTGAATCAGCATTCATCAGTTAGTCCAGATTATCATCTCCCACACATATATAATCAGTGCTGTCTATATTAAGATAGAAAATTTTCATACTTTAATGGACAGGCTTCAATATACTCCAAAGTCCAACTCTTCACCATCTATACCATTGAAAATCTGATGAGAGATGCCAAAATTCTATGCTGATGCCAATATTGTTATTATGCCCATGTTGACCTCAAGTCACTCTGACCCCTCATGTAAAGGACAGTATCCATTTAAATATATAGAAGAGGGATGGGCAAAATACAGTCTTAATGTATAAGATTTGAAATACAGGAATTATTATACATGGAACTTAATTGTAAATATAAATATAGGGGTCAGAGTGACTTGAGGTCAACATGGGCATAACAACAATATTGGAAATAGCATGAGATTTGGGCATTCTATCATCAGATTTTCAATGGTATAAATGACTGAAGAGTTGGAGGTTGGAATAGATTGAAGCCTGTCCATTAAAGTATGAAGATTTGCTATTATAATATAAATGGAGCACTCATTATATATCATCATCATCATCATTATCAACCATTATCAATCCACTGCAGGATGAAGGTCTCTCCAAGTTTAATCCATCTTCTCCGATCTTTAGCTTCTCTTCTCCACATCACCCCTACACATTTTCTTATTTCATCCATCCATCTTACATGTGGTCTCCTTCTGGGTCTTTTACAATCTCTTGGAATCCAGTTTAAAATTTCAATTGTCCATCTATTATCATCTCTTCTAGCAATATGTCCAGCCCAACTCCACTTCAATCTTTTAATTTTTTCAATGAGGTCAGTAACACCTGTTTGTTCTCTTACCCATACATTGCGTTTTCGATCTCTTCTTGTTACTCCCAACATACATCTCTCCATACTTCTTTGAGTGGTCTGAAGTCTCTGTATTGATCTTCTATTAAGTGTCCAAGTCTCAGATCCATAAGTAAGAACTGGTAAAACACATTTGTTAAAAACTTTTCTTTTCAAACACATAGGCATATTTCCTTTTAATATCAAGTTATTTCTACCAAAAGCACTCCAACCAAGTTTAATTCTATGATTAATTTCCTCTATTATGTTTCCATCTGTATTAATAATCTGACCAAGGTATTTGTAACTCTTAACTTCTTCTAATTCATCATAATCAATCTTTATTTTCATATTTTGAGCAAATCGATTAAACATTACTTTAGTCTTTTTAACATTTATCTTTAATCCTACTTTCCTACTTTCATCTGATAACTCCTGCAACATTTCCTGCAGCTCGGAAGCATTATTTGCAAAAACAACTACATCATCTGCGAAATCTAAATGACTTAAATAATCTCCATTTACTTTCACTCCTTTAGTTTCCCATTTTAATCCACAAAATACTTCTTGCAGCACTGCTGTAAAAAGTTTTGGAGATATGGAGTCACCTTGTCTTACACCTTTCTCAATGTTGACTTTCCCAGTATCATTATGTAATCTAATTGTTGCTGTTGCATTTTTATAAATATTCTTTAAAATATGACAATATCCTGGATCTATACCTTGATGATCCAATGCTTTAATCACTGAAGAAATGTTTATAGAATCAAATGCCTTTTCATAATCTACAAATCCAAAACATAATGACAACTCATATTCATTTGTCCTTTCTATAACTTCTCTCAATACTTGAATATGATCTACTGTACTAAAACCACTTTTAAATCCAGCTTGTTCTCTTGGTTGGTGAAAATCCAAGGTTCTCTGTAGACGAGTTGTAATTATCTTGGTAAAAATTTTATATAAAACTGATAAAAGGCTGATAGGTCTGTAATTTATAATATCTTCTTTATCACCTTTTTTAAATATTAATATTATTACTGCATTCTTCCAATCATCCGGTACATCTTTATCATTTAGACATTTGGTATATAACTTTGCTAATATTTTTTCTGTTTCTTCACCTGCTTCTTTTAATATATCAATTATAATTCCATCATTACCTGGAGCCTTTCCTTTTTCATACATTTAATTGCATTTCTCACTTCTTCATTTAAAATTCTGGGCAATTTGGAAGATGTAATAGATATAGGAGGTACTTGTTCTTTATTACTATATAATTCTTGATAAAAATCTTCTACCAATTTCATAATGTCATCCCTCTTTTTAGTAATAATTCCATCTTTTTTCCTTATTGCAGATATAAATTTCCTACCAATACCAAAATGTTGTTTTACATTCTTAAGACTTTTATTTTCTTCTACAGCTTTTCTTGCTAGTTCACAGTTATACTTTCTTATATCATTTTCAACTCTTTTCCGCACCATTTTACAAAATTCGAGATATTCAATTCTTTTTAATGCATCATTCTTGCATATCTTCATATTCCTTCTTTTCTTCATAAGTTCTCTAGTCTCAGTAGAAATTTTATTAGTCAATTGCTGCTTTTTTCTACCAGCTATCTTTGTTGCAGTTTTTAAAAGTGTATCAGTTATTTTCATATTAATTTCATTCAAATCTGAATCATGTTCAAAATCTACTAATACTTGAAACCGATTTGTAAGTTGTAATTTAAATTCATTAGAATGTTTCTGAAGATTAGGAATATCAACTGTAAATATAGTTTTTCTTAATAATTTTTGTCTCTCTAGTTTTACATTAACATGTATCTTACCCCTTACTAATCGATGATCACTTCCTGTGTTAAATTTATTAAGAACATTACAATCTTGAAATATGTATTTCCTGTTAGTCAAAATATAATCCAATTCTGCTGTACCTTCATTTGGATGCTTCCATGTCCATTTCCTTCTAACATTTTTCTCAAAAAAGAATTCATAATATAAAGTTTTTCCTTCTCTGCAAACTCCACAAGTCTATGTCCTCTCTCATTTCTATTACCATAACCAAAATTACCTACAACACTTTCATCTTTCATTTGTTTACCAATTCTAGCATTAAAATCTCCCATAACAATTTTAAAATGTTGTTTACTCTGATCAAAAGCCTTTTGTACATCCATATAAAAATCTTCTACTACTTCATCACTGTGAGAACTTGTTGGGGCATAAACCTGAATTATCTGCATTTGATATCTGCTATTAAGTTGTATAACTAATCTTGCCACTCTGTCTGATACACCATCAATCTCCACAATATTGTTCTTCCACTTTTTATTTATAATGAATCCTACTCCACTTGTATTTCCAATATTTGTGCCTTTATAATAGAGCATATGTCCACTTTTTAAATCAATTGTCTCTTCACCTTTTCTTCTAACTTCACAAAGTCCAATAATATCCCATTTAATGTAAGAGAGTTCTTCTTCTAATTCTTGCAATCTTCCTTCACTTGAAAGTGATCTGCAGTTGTAAGTACCTAAATAAAAAGTCATCATCAAATGGCAGCCTGGGTCCGCAATCAGGGGATTCTTAGCACCCTCCGCCTTCGGCCAC
This sequence comes from Epiperipatus broadwayi, assembly GCA_028023455.1. Taxonomy (NCBI): domain Eukaryota; kingdom Metazoa; phylum Onychophora; class Udeonychophora; order Euonychophora; family Peripatidae; genus Epiperipatus; species Epiperipatus broadwayi. Next base: position 12,313,730 of record JAQFVV010012409.1, on the reverse strand, counting down.
CAACCGCTGCCTTGGTTGGTGACTTTACAGCCTCCTGGGAATAAGGGCCATGCTTTATTTTTGTCTGTCATAATTGTATATATGTATGGGAAAAATCTTTATCATTTACACAAACATTCATTCTGCCTTATCAGGCACTGAGAAGAAAGACCATGGTGTTTCTTGATCTTAAACTCAGAGGTAAAAAGCCAATAAACTCACCACGCTGGCTAATGCGTGTTGGTGAGCAGCCCATCCATGTTCGTATACTATATGAATAAACATATAGTAATAACAGCTGCAACGACAAGAACGTATGGAGTGGACATTAGGAATTTGCCCTGCTCGGTTCCTTTAAGGCCTCCAAGAGGAATCAAAGGGTATATATATATATATATTGCAGATGATGATAATCTGGACCAACTGATGAGTGCATTAGTCAAAAGATATGATCTTAAACCACTAAATATCACATAATTACTACACAAGCTGTTTATGTAGTGGCTAAAATCTGCATACTATAGTGACACTCAGTGCAAGCCAGAATAATCAATGGATGCAAGAAGGTTTGTGCATAAAATCTCTATCTAGTGCCTACTCATCCAATATCTACCAACTAGTTTCTAGGTTGTGGTTTTCATTAGTAAGGAGCCTTGGATCTGAGAGCACTGCACCTAGATCTTAGGATATAATGCAACCTTCCAGGAACCACCTTTTACCTTATTAGCTAACTATAAAGCTTTGAATCCAAAATTAAAAAATTAATGTTTTCAATTGAAGCTCATTAGCTTGTATAGTCATATAGATCTGAGTTCAGTTCAGAATCCACAAGCAAGAAACAAGTCTGGGTATAATAAATGAGTAGACACATGACAGGGATTTTATGCACAAATCTTCTTGCATTCATTGATTACTCTGGCTTGCACTGAATAGCACTACTACATAAATAGTTTAGTTTCTGCATAAAAAACTTGTGTAAGCATAAAGAATGGTGATCATGTGATATTTAGTAGTTTAATACCAATCCTGCCCAATAGGATTATGGTGAATGTGGTTTGTTAAAGAACCAAAGACATAAAAAGTATGCATGCTGAACTTACATTAGATCTATATGACTATACAAGCTAATGATCTTGAATTGGAATCATTACTGTGTTTTTATTTTGGACCCAATGCTTTATGGTAAGCTAATAAGGTAAAAGGTGGCTGCTGGAGGGTTGCATTAGATCTCAACTTCTAGATGCAGTGCACTCAGTTCCAAAGCTCCTCAAAAGCCACAAGCTAAAAACTATCTTGGAATATTAAATGAGTATGCACTAGATAAAGATTTTATGCACAAACTTTCTTGCATCCATTGATTACTCAGGGTTGCACTGAGAGCTGCTATTATATGAAGAGTTTAACCACTATGCTCTTCTTTATGTAGTTATTGTCTATCAAATATATAAGGAATAAATCAAAAGATGGATTTATATGGATGTACTTTTCTATTCTATGCCTTATTTAATTACTTTTTTCTCCAATTACCTTTAACATATTCATCCTCGCAAAATTAAGTTTTTTTAACTAGCAGTGGTGGATTTTTTTAATATGACTTTTGATTTAATAAAATAACCTATTCATTCAGTGTACTGAATGTTTTCTATATAAGTAACTAGAGAGATTTGAACTTAGACTATGTTTTCCTCTACTCTATCTCAAAAAACTGACGCACATGACCACATACATGTAAAAAGGATAGATGATCCCCAATATATATTTCATGCAGAACCATAAGTGTTTAAGAAATTGCTATCTTAATATATAATGAAAACTGATTGTATATATATCTGGGATATTACAATCTGGCCCAACGCGTGAATGCTTGCTCTGAATAAAATACATATATTAGGGATTATCTATCGTTTTCACATGTAGGTGGATATGTGTGTAGGTTGTCTGAGTTAGAGTGGAGGACAAATATAAACTGCAATATCTCAAGTTCAAATCCTTCTAATTATTAAAATTTAATAGGATGAAAATATTTGTTTATTATCTTTCAATTTTTTTTTTTTTGAAAAATGAAAGAGGCAGCGCATATTGTTTTACTTTTAAAAAGTTTGTATTGAGGGTAATAACAGAAGAAGAAAGTCAAAGAAATGTTGGTTATTATCATTGTAGGTGTACAAATATGTATTTTTTAGAAGATGTAAGAAAATTATTTTTCAGTATATAAAGCATTATTATTTCTGTGTTTGCATTTTTCTATATCCTATCAAAACCCTGAAATTGGGGTTTTTTTTTTTTTACAATAAATAAAATTATACCAACATTTTTTTCTCTCTCTCTCTCTCTCTCTCTATATATATATATATATATATATATATATATATATATATATAAACCATAAGTGTAAAAGTGCTTTAAAACACAGAAAAATGTGAATTTAAAAAATAATAAAGTAAGCTTTAGAGAAATTAAGATTAAAATATATACAAAATTAAAAAAAAAAATAATAAAGAGGGAGGGAAAGAGGGTATTATTTGAAGTGTATTAAAAGGTTTAAATAAAAAAAATAAAATTAGAGGGGGGAGTTGTTTGTGGGGGAAGAAGAGATCCCCACTGATAGCAATCGTATTATTAGCTATATAGCACACCTTCCTTATGTTTTCTCTTTGAATCATTCGGTTCTATGTATTAAATGGTTATGCAGGAGAGAATAAATTGGTGTCCTTTTGTTTTTTAAGGAATATAGGGCTATGTTATGGCTTGTCTGAGGCTCTTTTGTACAAGTATTGGTGCTGGGAAAGGCATGAAGATAAGCATGCTTGGGATTCTACATAAAAGATTGATATCCAGTTTAGGGGCATCTAATTTTGTAAACAGTTATGACATTCTGTATAGAAGAAGCATCAACAGCTAATATCATTATATATTATAATAATAATTGAGGGATTTGAATTCAGACTTTTACACGACCCTCAACTCTCCATGCCATCTCATATTGCTGACCAACCTGATCATACATATGTTGATAAAATAAATGGGAGATTGAAGAGTTGTGGGTTGGAGTAATCTGAAGCCTCTCCATTAAAGTATGAAGATTGGCTATCTTAATATAAAGCTGAGTACTATTTTCTAAAGGTTGGCCTATGGGTCTGCATGTAGTTGCACACATTTGCAATTTTGTTCTATCTATATATGAGAGTAATATTTTAAATATGTGTATTTTTAGAGATATTAAAATTTACAAAAGAAATGTGGATGTTTTTGTTTGTGTAAATACTAATACTATAAATTTGCTTGTAGATGAATTAAAAAGGTTAAATGGCTTGAAATAGGCTATTGAAAAGAAACAGGACAAAAATATTAAATATTTAGATTTAATTATTACAAGAGATAACAGTATATTAAATTATAAATTAATAATTAAGCCACTACAAAAAGGGAATATATAAATTGTAAATCAAAAGTACCAATGATGCATAAGATGGCAAGTTTTAGATCTTTTTTGTTTCAGAATGAAAAATTATGTCATTACCAAAGTGATAAACTGAAAAATATTGAGATATTTGCCAAGGAATTGCTTGATGTTGGTTATAAAATGGAACAAATAAGAAATACTTATGTCAATTTAAAAAAAGTGATTATAATTTAAAGGAAATGAAGATTAATAGTAGACAATGGATATCTATTCCATTTATTTCAAATTCACAAGTGAATTTTTTTAAGGATATATATATATATATATATATATATATATATATCATATATATATATATATATATATATATATATATATATAAGAATGTGTTTAATGTTTCATTCTACATTCCAAACAATATTAACAAATTAGTCAATAATTCTAAGGATATCATACCTGTCAAGCAGAAAAGTAATGTCATATATCAAATTTTTTGTGATTGTATGCTATTCTATATAGGTGAATCTAGGTGCAGTATTGAGAAGAGATTGAGGAAGCACGAATTGTTATATAAGCACGTAAAAAATAAAAATAATGGTGATTTAATGTCTCCTCCAGTTTTCTTTGATCATGAAAAAACATTTAAATATAAATTTAAATTTTATTTTGAAAATGTGAAAATTCTTCATGAAGAGAGAAACCATAATAAAAGAAAAATTAAGGAGGCAATTTTTATAAATAGGAATAAAATGCATTTAATAAATAGACAAGCTGCTAACATTAAAATATGAGATTCATGGGATTTGAATTGATGATGTTTGCTTCTGCTTTGTTTTGTTTTTTTTTTAATTTAATGGCAGTTGAGGAAGGCTTAAAAAATTAACTGAAAGTACTTCTGTGGATTTAAGGATTGTTTACTGCTAAAATTATTATTTTATATATATATATATATATATATTGTGAGCAAAAAAAATTAAAATGCAGAAAATTAAAATTTATTTTATTATTTTTTATATATTTATAATAATTATTTACTTTTTTAAATACTGGATATGAAAATTATGAAAGGAGAAAACAATATTGTATTGCTTTTCTTACTTTATAAATTAATATGCTACTTAACAATAATTAGTTTAATTATAAATATATGAAGACCATATAAAGAAAAGCTTTCATAAAGTCTGTATCTTTTTTATTTTTTAAATAGTAATTGCTTAGCCAAATTTTGACTATTGCAAGTCATAGACCTAATTTAAATTGAAAAGTGGGTATATAGGTGCTGTTATTGCTAATTTACATAAAATTTAAATATGAAATCAGGCTACCTTTTTAAGAGGGGCACACATGATTCTTTTCTACTGGTAGAGTTTTTGTCTCCTGAGATATGACATTCCTAGCAAAAATGTTCTATTTTTACAAATAATTAGTTGTATAGACGTATGTTTCAAAAAGTTTATATATGTATTTACATTATAATCATATATTAATAGCAAATTGACAATTTAAAAATAAGATATGTTATTCACAAGTTCACTCATAAGTAGCCATGGAACTATTGCTTCTTAATAATATTGTATTTTTTTTTTTTACATTTACCAGAATATATAAGTTTTTTTAAAACTGTTTTCAATTTACATAATGAAACATTTATCTTAATTTGTGCACTGAATAGAATATATTTGTTGCTTCTATAATGATATGTTACAATATTTTCTTACACTAGCATGTTAAATTTTCTTTTACACACATTAATACCAGTAGATGCAATTTTAAAATAAATTAATACAGTAATAGTAGTTTAAATATATTTGTAATAGGCCATATTTTTTTCCATGCTGATATGGCTTATGGCTATTTATTTTACATTTTAAAAGCATTGTAACAATGAGTTAATAAAAATACTTAAAAAGTATAATCCATATTGTTTTAAATGTGTATATTTAAAATACCAAATAAAATTGGTAGATATTAACCTTGATAGAATGTCAAAAATTACCATTGTAAGGTAAAAGTAATTGTGAAAACATATGACGGTGTAGCCATAAGTTCTGAAAAGTTGTTAGCATTCATGAAAAGTAAATCAATAACATTTTAAAATGTTTTGTGATCATTGTTGTGGTCTTAGATTGGTCATGAATTAAATCTTGTATTAATTCAAGCTCTCATCAAACAAAAATCAAGGAATGCAAAATCTTTAAAACAATTGGTAATTTACCATTCTTTTTTCATATGTCATAGCATTGGCAGGAGCAAACCTGCGACAAATATCTGCAACCAACTGCTTGTTTGCAAGGCAGCAGTGCTGACCTCTCAGCTAACTACGCTTGACAATTTACTATTCTTTTTCATCCATAAATACGATAAGATGACCAAATAGTGGAAAAAATAGTGACATATTTTCAGAATATGGAAAGTTTTAATAATATTGATTGAAGTAATTTTAGAAAACCCTGACAAATAATAAACAGAGACATTAAATAATAACATGGTACTTCACGTTACTGCGTTCAATGGTTTACAACAACATGAGATGTAAAGCATACAGAGATGAAGAAAACCTGCTGAGTCCCTGATTCATGCATTCTGCATATCAAATAACAATATTGCACAATTAGTGAAATAAAACAAAACAGATTAAAGAACAGGAAACCGATCTTGGAAACTCATTGTAATCAGAAAACAAATGTGTTTGTTATTCTTTCTATATGATATTTAATTGTTACTTTCTCTGTAATTAAAAGCTAAATTTATTTACTTGCTTAATGTCAATTATAGGCTATCAACTCCAATGAATATTAAATAAAGTAAAATTAACACCCGGTTCAAATAAAATATAGAGACAAATTTTAAATACTTAAAATTGAAAGACCTCTTTTAAAATGTAATTACTTGATAGCGTTTGTAATTTCTTCTGCATTCTTTTATCTGTTTATTAATATTTTGACTCATATTCCATACAATATTTTATATTTAAAACTGATATTAATTAATATATATTAGACATATATAATTACAAAGGCATCAAGCAATATGTCACATGATCTAATTTAATAAGCTTGTATTACAAATGTTATACATAGAGCTCACAAATAAGCTCTTAACAAGTTTTGCTTGAATATTCTAGCATCTCACTGAGGAAGCCAGTAGCAGAAACCAGTCTGGGGTTGGGGATATTTGGCAAAACTTGTTAAGAGCTTATTTGTGAGCTCTATATATAACATAGACGTATGTAAGTTTAAATATTACTGGTGTTATTCAAATCCAGTGTCTACATGAATTTCATCAAAAAAATACAAAATACCCATTATAATTGAAACTGTAAAAGACTAAAAAAACAACTTACATGAGATTTTTCTTTGAAGTATTGAATAACCTTTTCATGTAAATAGAATAACAATTTAATGGCAAGTCAAATTTAATTTTTCTTGAATTCTAATATCCAGAAATGTCTTAAACTTATGGCACAAAATTATATTAAGATGGTTTGTCAGTTTAAACTGTATTTGTGGTAGATATTTTAATTTATTAAGTCAAGAAATGACTTAGTAGACATTTATAAGTGAGATGAATTTAAAAGCCTTAAGTAAACTTCTTAAAACAATAACTATTACTGATTTAAATTCTATCTTTTCACACACAGTATTATTAAGTATTTGAATATTTCTTTTACTAGTCTATTTGTAGAAATATTTTTTCAGTATTGAATAAAATTAAAAATTATGCCTGAAATGATATTGGATAAATGTCTATTACAATTAGCAAATATGCCAATAAAAAATTCTATTAAATTAGAATTAAAATTAAAACTAAATTGAAATTTTAAAAGTATATTTAACTAAGTTCTTTTTAAATTATATGAATGCTTACCTATTAATAGACACTTACACCTGTCAGCACATCAACATATATATCCACATAGAAATACAAATCCTTAGATATACATAAACACACTGATAAGGAAACAAAAGATTAGAGATGTGTGAGAATGTTGTTTTTATTTTCAAAGACTTTAAGAAATAAATAGTTAAAAAGGTACACTTAGAAAATGATGTACACAATGTTTTTATTGATATGGTGATCATGTGATATTGTGGTATATAAATAATTAAATGCTTTTAATGCAATATCATAAAAGTTATATTACCTACAATAAACCTGACTTCTTAATAAATATATACTAATGATTTTCAAAACATAAGCTTGTGGTTAAGACCTGTAGAGGTCCCTACTATCGCATTTTATGCACACATTCTTGAGGTTACAGCCTTAGTAAATATTACTAATGATCTGTTGATAAACATTTAAATTTCTTAAATGAAAATGTTATTGTAGTGCAATAACATTCTCTACAATGAACACCATTATGGATATAGGATTTGTTTTAAAGTTTCATCTTCAAAATATGTTGCTGTGACTAATTTTGAAGACATTAACAGAAAAATTAACTGACTATCAAAAGATGTTTGTTTATACTCATAGTTTTATGTGAAAATGTTGAAACTATAATTGGTAAAAATCTTTTAAGGTTTCATTCTTTTTTAATGTAGATTTTACTTACAATATAAATAATTCTCTTTAAAATAGAATGAATTTCTTCTTTTATTTGATTTTCTTTTCTTTTGAAAGTCATGTGATTTCAATAAAAGATTATATAAGGCATTATTTTTAAAAAAAAATTAGACCACCTTATTTTTTAATAATCTACAATTACTTACGAAGCGTAGCATATGGAGGTGGGGGAATACCTGCTGAGTTCCCGATCCATGCAGTCCGATTACAAATAACCATATTACACAACCAGTGAAATGAAACAAACAAATTAAAGGAAAAGGAAACCTGTCTTGGAACTCATTGCAGTAAAAAACTAATGTGTTTGTTATTTATTTCTGCATTCTATTTGATAATTACAAGAACCCTAATTTAAAGATAAATTTATCGACTTGCTTCTGAAATGTTTGCGACCAAATATAAGCTTGTTAACTCCAATAAATTTTAAATAAAGTAAAATTAATACCTGGTCCAAATAAAATAAGAAGATCAATATTCTCATGAAAATGGCCATTTTAAATGCTTAAAATTGGAAGACCATTTTCAAATTTAATTACTTGATAAAGTTTGTAGAGGATTTGAATACAGACTTTTAATCAGTCTTCAACTGCCGTACATAACCACACACATGTGAAAATGATAAATGATATCCAATGTACGTATTTCATGCTGAACCAGCACTTATCAGTTGGTCTGGATCATTATCTCCGACACATATATATAATCAGTGCTTGGTTTATATTCAGATAGCAATTCTTCAAACTTTAATGGACAGGTTTCAATCTACTTCACCCTCCAACTCTTTAGCCATCCAAATTATATTTGTATTCTAATATAAATAAAGTTTGATAAATGCTTCATTTTAAAGATCGTATGTGCTAATATATTAAAAAAATAAAAAATGAAATAAAAACTAACTGATTCTTCATATGAATTTTCTTATCTAGTTATAAACATTATTATTTTTTACTATAATTTTCAAGTAGTTGATTGTCAATGATTAAAATGACAAAAATTTGCAAATCATAGCGAAATGTAGTTATAGAATTGGTGCAAACCATTTATCTACCTGAAAATCTCTAAGGAAAAGTCTTCACAGTTTTTAACCAAGCAGATGTATTCTATATAATATCCAGATCTATATCATATAAATATAAACTTATGTCAAATTCTTTATCTTATTGAGAATGATTCTTTTTTCAATAACCTAATTGGACGTATTTTCTTTTAAGTTAAAAAAATAAATAAATATGAGATAAAAAAAAAAGAATAACAAAGGAGAGAAAAAAGGGTAACAACGTAATTTTTAATTATATATACTATAATGAAACGTCACTCTTTTTTTATGAACCATTACACAAGCGGGAGGGGGGATATAATCAATATTTTACATATTAACTATACTAATGGTCATACCAAGATTGTCTATAAATATACAAAACATGGTCACCTTTCAAAATTGTCACACCCACTCTATAACTGCTAGAAGCAAAATAACTCTCCTGTGAATACTTTTTACTTACACTAGGGATAAAACCTTGGGCACCATTCAGAGAAGTAACTGGAATATTCACAAGAAAAGATCTTAAACACTTCTAATGCTTGGTTCCACAGCTAGCTCAAATAAACAAGAAAGTCCCCCCCCCCCCTAATTTAACCATCAGATAATACATAATTAAAACACAAAACAATATAATTAACAAATTTTGTCTTAAATTTTATATGGTGATACATGGAGAGAAGACAATTCAGGTCAAATCAACACTTAAAGCAGCATATTTATTTACAAATCAAATTATAACAACAACAAGAATAAAATAAAATTGAACTAATTACAAAGTCATTTTAGCTAGTTAATTCCAATTTAAATTAAGAAGTAAGAGTTTATGCATTTCTAGTTTTGATAAAGTTTATAAAGAAAATATAAATCGTATCTCTCGTATTTCAGTTTAAGTCTAGACTTTGATTTATTTTTCTTACATTGATTTAGGTTTGGTCAAAGATTTTCTAGAGAGCTCAGTTGTGTCTTCTAGAATTCACAAATGGTTTCTTGAATTGGTTTTTGGATTCCATAGCTGCTTGTAGCTTCTTTTCAGAACAGCATCTAACTTCATTTCATTGTATAGCAGTAGTCTTGTATGAATGATGGGTGGATATCTCAACAATAACAGATCAAGAATTTTGGTAATAATTCAAGCCATTGAATGTATAAAAACTGCATGGTATAAACTGAAAGAATACTTAGTGTTTTTCTGAAGGTTTGTGATGATGGTGTTCTAGCTGTATTTTTATATTGGACTATTTTCATCATCTAATATGTGTGTTGAATGTCTTTAGAAAAGTTTAATTTTAGTTAAATATTCCAAATGCATTCAACTGTTAGTAATATCACAGCAAACAGGTTAGTATATGCACCTACTAACATTTGTTTGCTGTGACATTACTAACAATTGGTGCTTATACTAACCTGTTTGCTGTGATATTACTAACAGTTGAATGCATTTGGAATATTTAACTAAAATTAAACTTTTCTAAAGACATTCAACACACATATTAGATGATGGAAATAGTCCAACTGAAAGAATACCTCTTTTTCAAGTCTAGCAGGAAATGGTATGTCAGAGCGTCCACAGAGATTCTTATACATTGCTGGAGGTCCATGATTATGAAGATCACAAAACTCAGTAATACAACAGCAAAATTACAGCAGTTTGAATAATAAGAATAACTTTAAAACTACGGCAAATAATCTTCTTCTTTAATAACTCCAATAATAATAATTCTAATTACCCATCATTGTCGGAATTCATCCATGTCATTAATTAGTTTCAATTTTTTTCTTTTTTTTAATTATAGATTACAGTAAAATAATTTAATCTATTTTTTCTTGATTAGATAATTTACAAAGTTATTTACGTTTTTGACTAGATAACACTTATTTTCTAGTTAATTAAATTGTTTTACATTCCATTTCCCTTTTCAAATGAATACATACAATTTTAAGATAACATTTTAGAATTTGTAGTTGTTTTTTTTAAAAGATAAGGATCTTTCAATGGATTTTCTTGGCATATGATTATCTTCATCAAAATTTCTTTCAACTATAAAATCTAATTAAAATTCTTAAACTAGCCAAGCGTTGGTGGCCGAGTGACTAGTACAGCTACCTACAAGCAGTCCCGGGGTTCGCTTTGACACATAAAAAAAATATTCATAAATTATTATTATAATTCTATTATTTATTTTTTTCTTATATATTTTTATTATTTTAAATTGAGATGAAGATAATTTGTTTGATTTCTTCTTTTGTTTAAATATTAACTGTCTTTTGTTCTATATTGTAAACTCTCTTTCTTCTTTTCTTGCGATTATATTGACTACTTAATTGATAGCTCTTTTTATTTGAAAAAAAATATATATATATATTTCTTATTTTTGACTTACCTTTAAACTTTTTTTATGTAACATGTATCTTTAACATAATTTTAGAATATATTATATATTTTTAAATATCTTGATTTTTAGTGATATTATTTATTTTGACTAGCTAGTTTTTATTTGAGGAATTTTAGATTAAATGAAAAATCAAAAATATTTTAAAGTGTGCCAACATCCACAGATGAATTTAATTTGAAATTTGATAATTTTCTAATTAAACAATATTTTCCTAAAAATGATTATTATTACTATTAAAATATGATTGGACAAAACCCTCTGCATGTATATACACCATCCATTATCAGTAGGTACCATTATGGTTGCCAATCTAGTTTTTTCAAATTATCAATATGTTATAGTTTACTGGTGAGAATCTTGAATATACATGTCTTAAACCACCACCAACAATTCATCTTATGTCTCTAGTTTGCACAAATCTAAAAAAATTTCTTCAAGAAATGGTTGGCAATAGTGGATAGTACTAATGTAATAAGAAAGAAAAGCCTGTTAAATTAATAAAAGAGATTTATTATTAATTTTCTGAATACAGTAAGTAAAGTTTTTAGAATTTTGCCCACCTTTTATTTTAAACATATATCTGAACTAATGTTCTATAGCTATCTTAAATAATAAAATCATAATATCTATTGATCAAATAAATATGCCTAATGAATACTAAATTTACAATCTTAAGATATTAAGTAATTTCTTTAACATCACCAAGCTTTCTAATGACCTTATGATTAAAATAATAAATCAATTGACAGGTAAGTATCCCAGTGCAAAACATATATTTATTATTGAGCAGGTGTCAGCAGTACAAATTCCCACAGGTATTTTAGTAATTATCACATGTAAGCATATACTGTATTAGCACTGACTACCCTATATACTTTGTCCCATGCCAAGTGATCATTATTATATAAATTATTTTCATGACAACATATTTTTTTATAAATACCTGAGCTGAATAAGCTATGTTATTATGCAAATAATTAGCTACATTTATATTTTAAAATCCAGAGAGAAGTGTGAAAAATATTTGCTACAGAGTGTATGTGTCAAAATATATTTTAAAAACATGGCACATAAAGACATCGGAATTTATTTTCTAAACACATAAATACATTAATATATTTTTCCCATAACACATATACAATATATATAGTTGTAATAAATTAGAAATCTGTAAACCAAATTTACTTTAATTATATATTTATAGATATTAAAAGCACCATTCCATGTTAGCACAATAAGATCAACAATAATTCTTTGTCTTGTTTTTTTCTTTAAACAAATTATCAAAATGTTAGTCATAATAAGTTACTATAAAGGTAAATAAGCTTCAATAACTTCAGAAGTATCTCTTCTTATATTATCTTTACAGTTTATATTCTTTGAAAAATTTAAATCATTACAAGAATGGCTTGTGAGCATGAAACTTTCCTTTAATCTTTTCCCTGTCAAAAATTCCAGCTGGTTGAGTGAGTTAAACCTCTAAACTTTTGATTGGTCAATTACAAAATCAGCAGTAAAATATATTTGTCTTTTAATATTATATTCATTTTAGTTTACTTTCTAAAAAGAAAATTAATAATTTGTTAAAGTATGAAAGTGAACGAAAGTTTTTTTCCAAAAATACATTTCTATTTATAATTATAAAAATATTGTATACTGGAGAACCTAAAAAGAATATCCTAACCTGTTAGAAAATGCTGTGTACATCAGTGATTTTTTTCATAATTTACATTCATGTAAAAGTAAAGAATTTTTACTAAAATCTTAACTATTCTTCTAAAATAATTATATTTGCACCATATTTTATTAAAATAATTTATAATATCTAAAACAATACTGAAAATACTTTAAAGCATTCATTTTCATTTTGAAAATCAAAACAAAGAACTTGGAGCTGTCAAAAGTTTTGACAAGTGCTCCATTTTGTTCAAAATAAAAAATAATCAACCAGTGTCTTGGAAAGTCTGCCTTCTCCCATTGTTGTAGCTTCAAATTTAAATATTATTGATTTTTTACTTGTAAAATAATTCTAGAGAGGGCAGCATCTTACGGTACTTTTTAAGTTTAAAATGAGCGTAAATTCGCTATAACATAAAAATTGTCGGTTTCTTACCGATTGTTGATGGAATGCAGCATCACCCAGTGGCCACATGTGGCATAGGTTACAACTACCCAATTCAATTATAATATTTAACTTTCACAAGACACCCTTTCTCTTATTAACCTTTAACTCTTAATGTAGCCTATCTTAAATTACACAATTATACTATTTGTTAATAATCAATAATATATATATATATATATATATATATATATATATATATTAATATATAATAATATATATATATATATATATATATATATATATATATAAATAATTATTTAGCACAATATCTATGTGTAATTATTCAGAAGAAAATTAACTTTCACAAATGCACTTGAATAAATTTTTGTATAGTCACCTATCAGTAAGTGCTTTAAATATATGAGTGAATCATTGTACTTAGAGCCTATTTATATACAAGCCAACTCTTACTGACCATGTTAATTCAGTGCTTGATCCTATTGTTTAAAGGTAATTTTTCTTCTGAATAATTACAGATAAATACTGCACTAAATAATTACTGATTTTATATATTCTAAAGTAATATATAAGGAAATACCCAAGAATAGCCAGAATAATTATCTGATTTGCATGCTAGTTGTAGTATATACTTATGATGTTATATACATCTTGCAAGAACACTTCTGGATGAATCTGCCAAATTACATTACTGTGTGAATATGAGGCAAATGGCCTCAAAAATGCTTAGCATTTAATATTTTTGCACTCTTTATAGCTGAAACAGTAAGATTCGTATTCGAATCTTAAGTTTCACCTTTTTCTGTCGTCTCTCACTGACCGGTCTATCCCGCCCAAATTTAAACTTTTTGGTATTGAATTGTTTGTGTAGCAATATTAAAAATGTATAAATATATGTAGAATTCAGCATAAACACGCACACATTTCGATCTCAAATTAAACGCAATAAATAGGGATAAAATAATATAATTTAGATTTCTTTTAGTTATATGATTTGTATAATTTTAATCATTTATTTTGGATTATAAAGTTCATATTTATTGCTTTGTTTAAATTTCATTTAATAATAATTCTAAAAAAATCTGATGTAATATTTAATTAAAAGTTAAAATAATCTTATGTTCCCTTTTTGTCTTTGAAATTGAAAAGCATCAGTCAGTGATAGATAATAGATTAATTAAAGAAAAATTCCCTAAAATATAATTAGTAAATGTAAAATGTAAACAATAGAACGGCAGCTTTCTTTAATTAAAAACCAACAAAATGCATTGATTATTCTCAGGGCAGATTAAGTAGAACCTAAATGTGAACGATCAAGATAAAAAAAAGAGAGGCCATCTTAGACTTGCTGGAGACATTCACTTAAACTTTAGCTTTGCTCTCGATCACTGAGAGTCTCCAAAATATAAAAATAATTTGTTCCTGCCAAGGTATGACCGAGTAAAGCACCTAGATTATTCTCCATCAGGAGATGGCCTATCAGATGCCAAACTTTCCATTGCCCATCATAAATTCACCATGAAGATCTGCTGCCTGAAATAAATGAAAAAGCTGCTGCTGCTGTGAAATTAAATGAAATATCTAAATACAAGAAAGACTTGCCACTCGTGAACTTTTTGCTGCTAAACTAATGGAATCAGAAAACTTCTTATAAAACAGGTACCTGTCTGTGTTCAAACTCTAGAGTACTCTAATAATATACTATAGCTCTTCTTCATACTACTTATCTAAATTATAAAATGTAAAACTACCATATGTATAACTAAAACTGAATAATTAACTTAATGTGTAAATTTCTCTATTAATCTAGCTTACCTCATTCTATCTTGGGTGCATATTTTTAAAATCTACATTTTATCTATATTTATTATTTAATTATTGCATGCTCATAATTATCTCAATTTTCAAAGTTTAAATCTATGATCGTTTGAAACAGTGAATGCGTGTCACATTTTCATTAATATGTACTTCGTCGGGCTGAGGCAGAGACCAGCCTGACATTCTTATTTCCTTAATAACTTCACTTTTATATAAATTGACACGCATTCAGTGTATCATTTATTGTAATGCAGGGTCTACTACTTCGCAAATGGCTGGCATATTAGTTGTAATAACTCCCAGTTTATATATGTTTTGTATTTATTAAATCTTAACGAATAATTCTAGAAAATTACATTTCTTTGAGAGTCGCCAGAGTTCTTTAGTAAATGTTGGTAATGTAGAGCCGAGTCAGAAATCTATTTAAACCTCATCATAATCATTTATACAGTATACATGTGTTATGCTGTAGAGATGCGATGACCCATTCTGCCGTGAAATTTCCGGATTCTTCAGGGTTGAAATTAACCCCAGTCATCCTACACAAGCGGGCATAATGGGTGCTCCCATAGGATTTGACAATGTCATGCAGCCAGCCGGAAAACTGCGACATGGACCGCTTGTCCCTGGTTATGCTTATGTGACACCTTACTTCGTCGGGCCGATGGCAGAGACCAGCCCGACATTCTTATAAACTCATTCACAGCATTGCAGTTTCGATATACTGCCATTCCATATCACCTTTCTAAAGCATACCACAGGTTCCTTTACTTAGTTTTATTATTCTAAACATATCACTCCGCTTCTACATTATCTGCATAATTCACTCTCAAATAAATGTTTGCCCTTAGTTATAAATAAATATTTTAATTAAATAAATATATGTCTGCCATTACTCTTATAACCCATACTTTAGACTCTTGCAGTGCAAAGGTATAAATCCCTCCAGGCATGCATTAAAAATACTCACTCGAGAATTTTAGGTAGCTAGATTACGCCTTCAAATAAATGTATTCCTTTTGTAAACATTACAGTATCGGAAATACCGCTACTGAAATCCTCAATATAAAATAATGTCTAAATAAATAAATGTATTCTTTAAAATATAATCATGTCGCAAATCCCGCTACTGAAGCTGTTAGTCCATAAAATATTATTAGATTGTTTTATTAAAATGTATTAATAAATAATTTTAAACTATACGTCTGCAGTTACGTTTCATTTATTCGATACCCATTCTATATAATATTTCCTCGATTATGTAAATATGAATGTTTAATTAATATTAGTTTGGTTATTGGCTAACTCGAGAATAAAATCATGAGTCTCTTGCATATCCCTGACCACCATGCCTAAGGAAATATTTACTAATGTCGCATCAGATGCATTGTTTCGTGGATTGTATTGTTGAACCGATAAACTATGTTCGAACTCAGTACCACGGGTGGCTTCGCTACTCGATGGTGCTGCTGTTCTGTATGGTGGTCAAATTCTGCACTATGTTTACGAGTCACACGTTTTCTGACCGTTACATAGCTTCTCTTTCAAGTGCTTCACACCTTTTAATTTTACATTGTTTTAATGTAGATTTTGTATTTTTGTCATTTTTTAAATAATAGTTGAAAAGTTTGACAATGTGAAATTCTGTTTTTGTTAACAGAAAATGATAAAGAAAAAACTTGTAACATTTGAAGCAGATTACAAGAAAGTTTATCTCATAAAAACATTTATGAGTGGTTTAATTGAAATATTAAATTTACTGCATCCCTAAAAAGCATAGCAAGTGAAATACAAAGTCAAACAATGCTGATTTTTTTAATGCAAATGCCATTTTTCTCTCAGATTTAGTTCATAATAGTCACACATTTTATCTGCAAGTTCTGTAACATTTATGTGATGTGATGAAACATAAATATTCTGTTTTATGGCAAAGAAAAAGTGCAAGCTTCACCCCACAAAGTGTGATCTCTCAAAACCTTGGGTGTGAAACATTTTTAGTTAAATTTAGCATGATCCAGCTTATCGTTATAACAGCTGTATTTGCTCAATCTCACTTCTTGTGATTTTTTTTAATCTTTCAAATGAAAAAATGTCTAAACTTTTTTTTGTGTTGACATAGAAGTGATGAAAAAATAGCAGACATTTTAAAAGGCATCACTTTGAAGTACTTTTGGACTACTTTGAAAAATGAAAAACACATTTAGACTGATGTATTAAATAGATAGTCATTTGAAAGAAATTAAATTTATAATGCTTAAAAATCAATAAACAATTTTTTATTATAAAATTCTGGTTATTTTGTGTACCCCTGTGCATGTTTAAAATTGCAAGTAATTAAAAATGAGAAATCCCCCCCCTGTAATATATGAACTAATTTTATACCTTTTGGCAATTGAAATATCATCAAGCCCTGAATTAAGCACAGTCAGTAAGGCTTAATGTATATATATATATATATATAATGTAACTGTTTGGGTTACATGGCACACAGCAACATAGTTGTGCACACACACACATATATATAAATGGTTACATAACTGAATTTAAAATAGAATTTTATTACGAAATAAATATTTTATAAAAGGTGTAATAATATTATTTGTTATTCTGATTTTGAAATTTAAAAACAAGTATGGTATATTTGAAATCTTTTAATTAAGTGGTAAATTATCTATTTTTAAAAATCTTTGTATATCTCACTTTGATAAAACTTCAAACTAGGTTTTGCAAGGATTAGTGATCCTTTTGAAAAGGATTAGACAGAAAAAACTGTTTTCAATTAAGGTCTTTTTATCACCTCAATATGCTCTTATAAATAGGGCTGATAAAAATATCAGTTCAGTCTCATTTATATTTTTGAGACGCAGTGCTAATAGATAGCTGCAAAGTTTGGCTAATATTTTTTGTAAGAGATAGCTGCAGTTTGTTGGTAACTGTAGTTTGCAGTAGTTGGCTTTAGCTGAACAGAGAGATGGCTGTTAGATTTATATAGAGATCTTTTGAAATGTAGCTGAAGTCAAGGCAGGAGATCCAGAAGCAGTCTCTTGGTTCTATGGAGGGGATTTGGTTCACCTGAAACCAGGGTCACTTCAAATCCATCATTAGTCTTAAAGACAGGACAATTTGCAGGCCTGAATCTCATCAAGCCCCAGACAGCAGGAACATCATGACATGCCAACAAATTACTTGAATGCCTTACCCGATGCTGACAATTGCCTGGATTATGCCTATTTTGATGATGGACTAAAAATCAAGCTTACCAAGAGAAGGCTTGAAGAATTGGTATACCTATGTATGCAGAAAAGCACTGATAAACATATAAACAAAAGGGAGTTGTTTTTCAATAATTCATTTTAAGACATTTTAATATTTCTATACTTAATTTAAAGACATTATGATGAGTTGGATGTTACTTGTGAGTGTTATATATAATAATGAAATTTTAAATGATTTCTGGGGTCTGAAGTGACATTTTAAATGTTAGAGATATATAAAATGATTTTATTTTTTGGTTATTAAAAAAAGACATTCTAAAAAGTGAGATATATAATATAGAACAATATGATTTTAAAATAATAATTTGTTGAAGGAATATTATTAAAGATGTTTACTAACAAAAATGAAAATTTTTATTATGGACTGTCAAGAATTAAATAGGATTCACATTTTTATTTTTTATACTTTCAATATTGAATTAATTGTGGAAAGTATATTTTGAATAACTTTTTATTAATGTGTCAAACTAAAATATGTAAACTTCAGTCTGTGGTAAATGGCTAAACACACACATATATATTAAATCTTGTTCTATAAAAAGAAAAATGAATTTTTACTATTTGAATATGATAGAAAATAAATTTCATTTATGTTATTCATTAACTGTATTACACTCTGTGGATTTATATATTAATGTGTCTCAGATAGACACATTTAGGTAAAAATTAATATAATTATATTATTTTAAAAAATTCAAATATGTTATGTAAATAAATTAATATATTCCATTGATATATGGATATTTGTATATATTTGGTTTAAATAAACCTACCATAAAGTATTTGTATTATTAAAATTATAAGTTAAAAAGTTTAATCATGTATTATTGTAGGACAATTTAAATGTTCAGAAATTACATGGACACATATGTATGTGTGCATATATATGTCAATTGTATTGCAAATACCAATGTTGTCAAGTGTAACGTATATGTAAATTTAATCAGTTTTTAATTTAGTATTAAGTGTCAATTCAAAAATGGTCATTTTATATTAAGCCGCATGTCTGATTTTAAGTAAACCAAATGGAACATATATGTAAATCACTGTAATAACTTGAATATTGTATAGCACAAATGTGATAATTTTTTTATTATATATTAATCAAAATTAGAAGGATTAATTGATATGAGCATAGCCTTATTCTAAAGACTTAATATCATTTTTTATTGTTGTTAATAAACTTGTTTCAATTGTTAAAAATTGTATTGCATCATTAAGTTTTGGTCACAATGACAGTTATAGATCTCACATTCTCTGAGCTAGATTTGAGCACAGGCTGAATATACAAATGGGGATGTATTTAGTACTTTAGGGGCAACCAGGTGTAAGGATTATATTTTTAATGCTCCTACACTACCTTTTATTTTAGTTCAATTTCATTAGAAATTAAGTTTATAGTTAGCCAGTACATTAATGGTACTATGTGGCAAGAGCATTGATGATGATTAGCATGTTTTAATGTCCCAGCATTATTGTTTAGATTTTTAATGGTTATATATTCTGATAGATTAGCACTTAGTTTAGGCATCCAAATTAATGATTTCAATAATCTGCCACAAGTTGTCAAAGGCTAAATACTTAGCCTGGTCTATAGAAGATTTATTTCCAATCCAGTCACTAGATTGATTTTTGATTTATGTTTTGGGTTGTTCAAATCCAGCCACAAGATGGATTGTTGCTTTTATTCTAATGATTTATTATTTTGATTGATCATTCATGATGATAAACAGTCATTTCTTTTGTGTATTACTAATACTTACTTATACTTATTGAATATGCTAGTTTATTGATGTATAATTATGCTTTTAGTTGCTCTAATCTCTGAGAGATTTCTATTAATCTCATGCCCTCTTTAATATATAAAATTTCTTATATATTTTGGGATATTGAACATTACTTAATATCTTTTCACTTTAATATTTTTAATATATCATATCTTTAATATTTCTGAATATATTTTTTTGAATTCCTCATTACTTTAATATATAAATTTCAAAAATTTTGTTTTATATATATATATATATATATATATATAGTACTTGTCAAAATTGTGTGTTCATTTTGTTTTATATATATATATATATATATATATATATAGTACTTGTCAAAATTGTGTGTTCATTCAACAAGACCTAGAATCCAAGCAAATGTATATCCATCTAGCATGTGCAAAATACATGTCAGGAACAATATCAAATATCAACCTATTAAGTGCTCCAGGGTCTATGACTACATGAACAATGCTTTTGATGATACTGGTGAGTTTCATTTTCACTCCATCCCAGCTAGAGTTCATGATTCAAACGCAACTTAATTACAACAGATTTACATTTCATTAATTAATACCTATCTAAATTTACTATAATCACAGAATGGTGTGGAGTATACCTGACATTGATTGATAATTTAAATAAGTTGAAGATTTGATTGATTTGAACTGCAATAATAATAACTGCATGGCAACATGACAAAAGGAATGAGTTTAAACCCATAAAAAATCTTATAATTAATAAAAAAACTGCATAGTACAGTCGAAACTGTAATCAATATTAAAAGTTTTTTGCTGAAAAGTGAAATGTGGAAGTTTTTTGAAATTCAATATTAAAAGGGATTTATGTTAGAGTTTTGGAATAATGACAGAGATTTCAAAGTACTAATATAATATATATTTATTATACATATGTGTCATCATACAAAATACGCCAATGCTTGTCTACACAATTTGGTTATACATATTGGACTCACAATTATATAATTTAAAATTCATTAAGTAAATCAGATATTATAATTAATCAATATCATCGCATTTCAATTTAGCAAGCGATTGTGATTCATTTAAGTCACAGATTAGGTTTTGACAAACACAAAATACATTTGTTTACTAAATATAAACAATTGGTTAAGCAGTCTGCCAAGTATAAATCAGTAATAATCCATCATTTTAGCCATCAATAAACCTATAAATTTAAAAAAATAAATCTATTTTCTTCCTCTATACATATATAGACAACTGAATATGAATGAGTTGTGTTAGCCCATTATTACATTTAAATAAGTTGTAAGTTATGATTGTGAGAAAACAAACATTTATCTTAAGTAAATACAATTCTATATTATATGTGATTAATTAATTAACTGGATTGGCTAATGAGAGACATGCCACCATGGTAGATATAGCATTTCAGGTTCATAAATAGAGAATAAATAAAGAATGCTAAAGATGGTACGATGTTATGGCTACAACAAAAAAACACATAGGATCATTTACGACCCTTAAAGTAGCTTTGCTAGGAGAAGTCGATGAATGAGAACATGCTGGCCCTCTGACCAAAACATATCTCTGCATAACAATAAAAGTTGATGTGATGGGATGGTTTATCTACGTATGCCCCTGCACGTTTTAATGGCAGTATTTGGAAAAGGAAAATCCCTAATAGGAAATACATCTACTTTTAAAAGAGACTAACATTATTGGATTAGTCATATTTAAATTTCCGAAGGTTCTGAGAGTTAAGTAGCAAAGCAAGAACAATAATAATAAAAAGTGAATAATTGTAACCATAAAGTACATAGTACCATATACACACATATATATCTTGTGCTAACAAATGTGAATTCAATTCTGATTTCAATAGTTAGCTCTCTAGTGTAATGGAATGTCCACAAAACGCCTGGGAAATCAATAAAACTTAAGAAAGTATAATATAAAAAAAAAGTGAGAATTAAAACCAAATTTAAAGGAGTAGATTGTTTTTCCACATATTCAAACTTTAAAATCTCTCATGGCTTAGACTTTATAGACAAACGATGTTTATATAACAAAATATTAAAATAAACCCTATATATAAAAAACACAAATTCATTTCTGATGAAATTTTACAAAATTCCGCATGATAATTAATACGTAGGCGCTAAAGATCAAACGCAAATGAGATATACAATGTAAATACTGATAAAAATTAATTCTAAAATCTCTATAATAGATTTTACCTAAAGAGCTAAGTTTGGTTTAGGAAAATGTGATGGATTTTGCTTAAATAATTTAATAAATTATATTTTCTTTTGAGAAATGATTACAGGTAAAGATTAATTAGCGAATAATAGGAAACTTAAAATTTTAAGACTATTCTTATCATTTAACTCATTTACAAAATAACAAATGTACAAGACTAAATGAACTTCCTCTATTAATTGCTTAATGGAAAATCTACATCTCCTGCAATAATTTTGACCGGAGAAAATAACAAAGACTAGGGTTATAATATGCTCTTTGAATTTTGTACTTAACTTGGCAGCTTAGTCCAAGTCAACATTAAAATAAATAAATTGATGTATCAAAATAATATGGAGTTCTACTAAAATTAAAACGGTTAAATTTTATAAAAATAAAGTTAATGATATATTTTAAAAAAGTTGTATAGACACACATATAAATATTTCAGAGCTAGTAAATGGGTATAACCTAATCATAGATTAATATTAATTTAAAACCAATGTTGTTAAAAGATCAGGGCTTGTGGCAAACGGGGTTATCTCAAAACATAGCTGGAGACAGGCTTATGAAGGCAGGCTTTCTTGATTTATTCAGCATCACGAGCTAGATGTGACAGCACTGGAGTGGCATCGAGCAGGTGGAGACAGAGCACAGAAAATGAACAGCCTTCTACTTTACCCCATTCCTTTAGATGCAACTTAAACTGGCTTGAAATAGGTTCACTCTGAGAACAAGAATCTAATTGATCCTGATAGCCAAAATTTAGCTACTTATATGATTCAGCCTTGTTTATCAGGATCCAATGTGCATGTTGTTTTCTGATGACTTTCTTTGTAGTCAGTGTCTGCCTGGGCTGGAAATCTACAATCCTGCATTAAAACATTCCCCAAGGGTTAATTTGCTAATTACAAAAAAACAATAACACAAATCTGGTTTTCATCTTAATTAAATTTCACAAGCCATCGTATAAACTAAGCCTAGAGAATTTGAGATTTGTAATGAAAATTAAATAAAATATAATAATAATAAAAAATAACTTTATTCGGAAAAATTTGAGGAATTTGTTATATTCTATCAATAAGAAATTTTATAATTCGATGGCGTTTAACACTTACATTTGATAAAATAATAAATTTATAAAGTGTGACAAAATTACAAAGTTTGCCTTATAAATACTGAATTGACTGTTTTTATATATTATTTGGGTATATTTAAATAAAATATAAAATATTATAACCTGATTAAGTAGAAAACGACTTTAATAAACAAATCTTAAAACATTTGTCACACTTTATACACATCTGAGATTATGTTTACACTTATTGCCCATTTATTTTATACATAATTAGTAATAGTAACACAAATAATCAAATGTTATAGCTTATAGGAACTGATTATAAATATTGATGATAAGTTATACATATACTACCGCCTCAAGCAAGACGGGTGTTGGTGAATATATAAGACTGGGTTCAAGCCCATGCTTGTGCTCATGACATTGGCACTAGGTGGAGGAGAAATATGTGCTATAATATTTCCAGCTTCAATATGAGATCTAAGTGCAAGTGACTCAT
Source organism: Epiperipatus broadwayi (assembly GCA_028023455.1). NCBI lineage: Eukaryota > Metazoa > Onychophora > Udeonychophora > Euonychophora > Peripatidae > Epiperipatus > Epiperipatus broadwayi. The sequence goes on along the minus strand of JAQFVV010012409.1, from coordinate 12,289,597 downwards.
TTGTGCTTTCAAAATTCTTGCTGGTGGGTGAGTGAGTGAGACTTATATATTAAAAACAAACAGTGCATGTATGAAGGTTAATTTTCTTCTGAATAATCAATAAAATGTAACTAAATTAATAAGATCTGACTGAAGAAATTGACACTGAAATAAAATATATAACAGAGCAAATTAATTAAAATATGCCAAGAATTTGATAAGTAAATTAATATTATAATAAGCCTGGAGGTAAAAGAAAGTTTATCTAAATTTAAGTTCACAATGTCTAATATAGAACAGAACAAATTCATTAAAGTATGACTTAAGCAGGTGTTGACAACCTACTATTAATTTTTGTGCCAAACCTATGTTATAATGTTATTTCACATGCCAAAATGATTCTATCCATCTGGTTCGGTTGTAATGAGCTTCAAAATTATATGTTATATATTTTTGAAGTGCAGTATAATCAGATCTTATATTATTGGTCATTCAATATTTTAAAATACATATATAGAATCATATGTGAAAGGCACATTTTGTCAAATTATATTGCATTCGAAGGACGCACTTAAAAGTTTCTTTGGCATGGAGAAGATTGTGGGTGAAATATTGATGTTAACATGTATTGATTGTCACTATTGTGACTAGTATTTTCACTTTTGCAACTTGAAAGAAGAACATGACCAGTGAGAATAGCATGAGATTTTGTAACTTTATGGATTTGTTGCTCCTGCATTATTTGAAAGGTATTATGGGTCTTCGCTCTCTGGATAGACTATGCAACAATGTATTTAAAAAATTTATAACACATTATAATAAGGAAACAAAGTTATTTGTATGAGGGGGGGGGCAGTAAGAAAAATTATATTTAAAATAGCTCATTTGATATTTGATAACATGGATTATCTTAGTAAATTGTTTAGATGTTTTGTCTGGGAAAAAATATGGCAGGCTGTACAATATATGTGTAGTACATGTCTGGCCAATGGAATAGTTTTGAAGGATACATTCTACTTTATGCAGACCATAATGTTCACATAGACAATGAGTGTACTTCATAAGGTTGTTTCTAAGTTTTTTTGGTATGAGAATCTTCCATGGGTTTTTAGTATAATATGCTTTATAAACAATAGTTCTTTGGCTAATTTATAAACATCTTGTATCTCTGGGTTACATTTAAAGTTAGGATGTTGAGCTGGTAATTGACTTTTTAAAAGGGCTATGATGTTTCTATATATAGGATCAATACTTTGTAACTCAGTGAGGGATTGTAATCCCTCTTCTTCTGACTCATCCACATCAAGTGCTATGGTTACAATGAAAGGATAATCTATATCTGAATGTTGTTGAGGTACAGTTATGATTCAGGACATCAGTCAATATATTGTAAGTTCTTTTACAGTGAAGGACATTATAGATACATTTTTGAAAGAAAAAAAACTTCAATGGATTAATCAATCATTGGTCAAAGATATTGTTTAGAAATGCCAAGCTCTTATGATTGGTGATAACAGTAATGTTGGATCCCAGTAGAAATTGCTTAAACTTTCCAAAATCTCACATATTTGCTAATGCCTCTTTCTCTGTTAAAATGTAATTTCTTTCAGGAATAGCACTAACCCCAGTCTAAAATGACAGCTATCAGTTTAAAGAAATAATTTATCCAAAGAACTTGGTTTTAATACAGTTCTAATTCTCATCCTGTCTAGGAGACCATGTTCAACATTGGTCTTTGTATAAGAGTTGAAGTAAGAATTGGTATCTTTGCAAAGTTTTGATAAAATCTATGATAGAATTTTGGATTTTGTCTGTGTAAAAAATTTGATACTAGAATCTCACTTTGAATTAATCCTGACGTAACTAAGAATACACAAATGAATTAGCCTTTTCCCATTGGCTAAGGTAATATTTGTAGCTGCATTTTTTATAGCTTGCAAGAATGCACTGGAGAATAAAGAGATCTGACTTCTTGTGTTAATAAAAGCATTAATTTGAAATACCTCCACCATCATGGAAATAATAAGAAAGGCTTGTGCATATTTTATCAGTATCTTCTCTTCATGGCTATCAATAATGATGTTAGCAAGGATCTTCATTATCTACTGAATACAGTACAGAACTCCTGTCCAAGTATATTTTCACATTTTACAAACTGTTTCTTTTTCTCTTACAGCATCAAATCACTCTTCTTTTTTATGTTATATATACTACAATGCTATATAAAATATTTATATTTTTCAGTTACAATGATAATTTATAATTGAATATTTACATCAAACTCTGTTACAAGTTTTAATATTTACTCACATAGACATATAATTATAGTAACATTATAATAATGGTAGACATATACTTATTTTAACATTATGATAATGGTATGAATAAATAATAATATATAACTTTATACAGAAATACTTTTGATTACTGAGATCTTAATCATTATAAACTGAATTTCTATAGGCAATAGATAGATATTGCATGATTTCTAGATTGACAACTTACTGCAATATCTTTGAGAATTGTCTATGATATCTTACTTTATGTAATATTTCTAAGTGATCTAAATTAAAGCTAAATTTAATGTTAAAGGATTTTCTTGATTGAAATAAACTAAAACAGGCTTAAAACAATCATTTGTAGTGTGGTATACAATTATAGAGAAGCTGATATTTATTTAATTTTTTTAATAAAAAATATCTTGATTTAACTATTTATAATTTTTTGTATTTGCATATAATTATATTTAAGAAGAATCAAGATATTTCCAATTATAAGAAATCTTTTAACTTTAAATCAGTCACCCAAAAATATTACATCAATATTAGATGAAAAAGGGGTATCATAAAAAAAAGAAAAGTTAAAAGAGCAGTTCTTGTAAGTCCATATATAGACTCAATAGAAAATATACCATTTCTGGAAATGATGTGACGTCTGTCTTTTGTCTTTATAAGTTTAGATAATAATGATATTGACATAAACAATCAAAAGTATTTTCTTCTGAACTTGTATATTATTATTTACTAATGCTGTTAATATAATGTTAAATAATTACATATAGAATACTTTTAATGAATGACATAAGTATATAAGATTACCAAACTCTCCATACAATAGTGCCACCAAGTGCAATTCTTTTGTGCATAATATCCCTATCTAGTGCCTACTCATCCAATATCCCCAGACTACATTCTACCTTATGATTTTCATCAGTAAAGAGTCTTGTATTTGAGAGCACTGCACCTAGATCTTAGGATCTGTTGCAAACCTCCAGCAGCCATTTTTTACTATTTGGTTAACTATAAAAATAGGAGCCCAAGATGAAAACGCCATAATGTTTCCAATCCCAAGCTCATAACCAAATAGGGAAAAGGTTGCTGCCAGAGGGTTGCATTAGGTCCTAAGATCTAGGTGCAGTGCTCTCAAATCCAAGGCTCCTCACTGATGAAAGACACAAGCTAAAAACTAATCTGGGGATATTGGGATCAGTAGGTATTAGATAAGTATTTTATGCACAAACCTTCCTGCATCCATTGATTACAAAGGCTTGCAATTGGTGGCACCACTGTATGTAGAGTTTGGTACTTTTCATATAATAAATATGATGTATCTAGAATTGTATGGAAGGGAATGGCAATAGCAGGGTTAACATATGGTAATGATTATTATGTGTAAGTAAAAGGGGTGTTAGATTACTTAGAAAAAGTACAAAGAGAAGTAGAAAGACATGCATTAGATGCAGATGTGTGGATGACAAAGGAGGCAATTAATTCAAGAAGAAATGGGATGGTCAAGTTTTTATATGAGAGATTCAAAAAGCAAAATGAAAATGTTCAATAGATTGCAGTTTATGAATAATAAGAGAATAGTCAAAATAGTATTTAATTGAGTTATGAATAAAATGCAGGTAACAAAATGGGTCAGAGAGGTGGTATGGTATGCAGAAGATTTGGATAAAGAATTTATGTCAGTATACTTATACAAAAGGTGGGGTGATTATGTTAAAAGAATTGTTGAGTGTAATAGTTGCAAGGAATAGGTTAGAAGAATAGATTCATTAATAAATAATAGGGAGTTGAGGAAAGTAGGATCTTTAGCAACAAGGGAATATACACATAAATAAAAAAATGTGGATGATTTAGTCTGTAAGTTATGTAAAAAATGCATATAAAATATTAGGCATCTGCTAATTGAATGTAAATGCTTGTAAGTAGAAAGGGCACAAATAATGAAGTTGTGGGAAAATAAATACAAACAAAGGGATTATCTAGAAGGTGAGTTCTTGGTTTTTATGCTGGATTTGTAAAAAGATAAAGGGGATTTAGATATAAAGGCCATGGAGTTGACAAATACTATGTTGTGGAAATGGGATAGAGGAGGATAGAGAAGAATATGGGAAAAACTTAGGGTGGGGAATGGAAAGGAAAGATAATGTGACTAACAAGTTTCTCTGGACATAATAGTTGAGAGATTTCTGATTCCAATAAAGAAGAAGTCACAGCGCATCTCATCTCATCCTCATCATTACTCTTATTAACAGCGTGTGTAAGTCTATGAAATGGTGAACATGTGATATTTGTTGGTTTTGAGCATAAACATATATTTACATATGGTATAAAATATTTGAAATACCCCATAGCTATATTCTTTCATCCAAACTCTCTCTTTAAATAAAGAAAAGATTGAATTCTGCCGCTTAGAGCTGCAAAATTCATTCTTTACTTAAAAAGGGTCTATGGCTGCATTTCAAATATTTTATGTAGACTTCAGCTAGCGTTAGGCATTATTTCTATAACTATATATTTATATATTTTTAACTGAAATAAATATATTTAATTCATTATTTTTTAAATATTCACTATTTATTTATTGTAATGCGCATTTATTTAGTTCTATTTCAAACATGAGTTATATAAATATCAAGATTTTTCACTTTTTAGATTCTTAATCATTTTTGAGAACTTCACTAAAAGCAAAGATGTTTACATTGTTAAAACTCTATTATTGAATTTTGCAAAGGAAGCTAATGGAGTATACCTATCCTCCAAGACAGGTTGATAAAAACATATTACTTCAATCTCTAAAAAAATAATATCTGCAAAAACATAAAAGCAAACTGAGTGAACACAAAGTAAACTTTAAGAAAATCCTTTGAATCTTTATTCACTTTAGAATCCAAATGAGATAGCTGAATAAATAATTCTTGACTGGGAAGATAAAAGTTATTGATTTCAGTTAAATAAATATTGTGTGCGTCCATACTGTATATAAAGTCATTGTGTGCAAGTTTTAGTGGTTTGCTAATTTTTGGCTTCAAACTGTGAATAAAGTGTAAATTGCTAATGTGCTTAATATTCCATAGTTGTACAAAAAATTAAAAGAAAACAAAAAACAAATAGAAATACAGAAATAATGGAATCAATAAACTTATTTTGTACATATAATTAATTTTATTTTATAATCTTTGAATTAAAATAAAAGGAAAAAGTCAAGCATTATTTTATTAATAATAAAAAAACTGCCACTCAGGATATGGGATATTCCCACACCCGAAGTGTTAAATCTGACACTCGAAGTGATAGATCCATCTTTGACCTATGAACTTTTCATTACTGAACCTGTCACTCTTTCTCAATGCATTAAATTCAGGATTTTAATCTTCTGAAACTTAAACTTAATAAACAGCAAATTAAATGTAATGGTTTTACAAAACAAACAAACAATATTTGGTAAGACTTTATAAAACATATTCATACATACCCATTTATTTATTTATATGAAAATCTATCCTAGTGTAGATTGTAAAAGACCCAGAAATAGATCATATGTGAGATGGATTGATATAATAAGAAAGGGTGCAGGGGTGATATGGAAAAGAGAAGCTAAAGATCATAGAAGATGGATTGAACTTGGAGAGACCTTCATTCTGCAGTGGATTGATAATAGTTAAGGATGATGATGATAGCCCAGTGTATATCACTAGCTGAAAATTCAAATATAAAAATGTTCAAATCAACCTCCCAAATGATATGGTTTTGCAGCAATGCCATCTGTGAATAAATATAAAGCCTGAACTTGAAACAACATTAATCAAAAGGGGTATTCTTTTGAGACATGCTGTTTGAAGTTCAGACTTAATTCACAGAGGACATTTCTGAAAAACATAACATTTGTGAAAGTGATTTGAGCATATATATAAAAGATATATTTTGTGGGTTCATCCGTGTTAAAAATTTTAAATAGTGATATTCTGACGTTTTGACTTGGTCACACAAGTTATCCACTGGGTGATAAAAGGTAGAAAGATGGTTGTAGAGGTGCTACAATCACTGATTTGAATAAACATTAAAATTTCACCAATAGCAAAAATGTTAAATTTAAAAATGTTTTTTAAAAAAATCTTTCCAAATAGGAGGAAGTTTGCATGTATCATCTCGCTTATTGATACAATCTGGCCTTTTAAGTATCTCAATGGCTTCTCTAATTTTGCACTGGTAGAGATTATCACATCTGGATATGATCCTGGTCCTAGAAAAATCAATTTTATGACCTGAATCTATAGTATGGAGTGAGAGTGCTGATGATGATGAGTGTTGTTTTATTGCATTAGCATGCTCATCTCTCCTAACACTGATGTGATGATTACTCATACCTATGTAAGAAGCTTTACAATTTTTACATGAGATTTGAATTGTAAATTGTAAAGCTTCTTACATAGTTATGAGTAATCGTCGCATCAGTGTTAGGAAAGATGATCATGCTAATGCAGTTAAACAACATTCATCATCATCAGCACTCTCACTCCATACTATAGATTCAGGTCATAAAATTGATTTTTCTAGTACCGGGATCATACCCAGATGTGATAATCTCTACCAGTGCAAAATTAGAGAAGCCATTGAGATACTTAAAAGGCCAGATTGTATCAATAAGCGAGATGATACATGCAAACAAACTTCCTCCTCCTCCTATTAGGAAAGATTTTTTTAAAAAACATTTTTAAATTTAACATTTTTGCTATTGGTGGAATTTTAATGTTTATTCAAATCAGTGGTTGATGATGATGATGACTTTAACATATCATAACATTTATACCTTTCTTAAACACTTTATCAATACTCCTCATTAATATCAAACTAACAGCCTCAACTGATTTTTAAATATCTAGCAAATAGATAAAAGCAACATTTGTATGAATTGTTATATTGTACTTGTATTATTAAAAGTAAAAAAAAAAAACAACAACAATCATATAAATTGCAAATCTGAAAATGAATGAATGTTCCTAATCTAGTCAAATTAAATCTGCAATGGTGAACATATACGTATATAGTTGCCCATCATTAGTATCCATAAGCAAACAAACATAAATATATATTTCTATTTCTACAATCATACAACGCATAGCTATATGCCTGTTTATAGAAAGAACAAACCAGGATCACTGATATTATTAAAACATTATAAGACTAACATGGAGTTGTATTAAATACATCATTAAAAAACTGAAATATTAAGTTGGATTTCAATAAATTGTTAAAGACTCAAAAATGACCCGTGAAGATGGAGTGATCACGTATCTAAGTTTGTTGGAGTCCATATGGAGAAAATAAACTACGGATTGTAGGAAATGTATTACACTAGAAATTGTTGAATGTACTATATATGAATAAAGATGATTAAAAAAATGATGTAATAAATATGATCAATTTAAAAGTAACATAATATACTTCACAACTTTTTTAAAAAGTTATTTTCATCTTTATTAAAATTTAAGGCAAATTATAAATCTGCATATCATTAAGAAAAAAAATATTACGTTAGCATTAACTATAAATAACACATTATTAAACATAGATATTAATTACAAAAAAATATTTCGTAATTGATTCGTTTTTAATTATCAAGCAGGTTAATGCTTAGCAAAATAGAACTAATCTGGATTAATTCATGCGTTTAAAATTTTATGAAGTAAAATATTTTTTAAAATCGTTATTTCTGCCACTTCTCATATTACATTTACTTAGAACTTATAATAAATAAAAGAAATTAATCATTTACAGCTTAATTATATAAAAAATTGTTTTATATGACTATTTTTGTATAGGCTGTCTTGGAAGCATTTATGACAATCAGTGGCCACTGGTAATATTTTTAAGCATGTGATGTGATGTATTTTGTCTTCTCCTTAAACGAAGTCAAGAATATCTCAGCAATTATGCCCAGATAAACCTGTTAGCCACTTTATCTTCCATTCCCCACTCTAAGTCTTCCCATAATCTGCCCCATCCCATTTCCACAACATAATCTTTGTCAACTCTATGGCCTTTATATCTAAATCCCCCTTATCTTTCCGCAAACCCAGCATAAAAACCAATAACTCACTTTCTGTACCTTCACTTTGTTCATATCTATTCTCCCATAATTTCATTATCTGTACCCTTTCTGCTTTCAAGCATTTACATTCAATCAACAGATGCGTAATATTTTCTATACCTTCCTTACACAATTTGCAAACTAAATCCCCCATAGTTTTCCATTTACATGTATATTCTCTTGTTGATAAAGATCCAGTTCGAGCCTTAAACAATAAAGCAGGTCTGCTTGAATACAGTGGCGCTGCCAAAAAGTAAGCAAGGAAAACAAACAGAACATTTCTAATGTCGCATTTATACAACCATTTTATTTTTCCAATACCAAACATTCTTAAAAGATCTGATATATTTTATTTGTTTTTACTAACTGCTATTTGACAAATAATAATAATAATACTATCTGGAATAGATTAACCTTTATTATTATTATTATTATTATTATTATTATTATTATTATTATTATTATTATTATTATTATTATTATTATTATTATTATTATAGATTAAAGACGTGTTCAATTTTTTCTCTCTTGCTTTTGTTTTGTTTTACTGTATTTTTATTTATAAATATTAATTTTTATTGTGTTCAGTAAAATAGGATTTAATTGGATTTGCCTATAAAATGTCTTTCTGCAAGATTTGTCATGATTTACTACCAAAAAATGGAAATTTTGTTTCGTGTATGGGCTGTAGCACCAGTTTTCATTACACGTGCTCAACGTTAGGAGAGGCTACCTATAGACGAATGTCTTTAAAAAAAGCAGGAATGGAGATGTAATGTTTGTAGAATTCCACCTGATAGTGATGGTTCTGTTATGGTAAATAATAGTGATTCTTCGAATTTGATTTTAAGTGATATTTTGGAAAAATTAAAATTACTTCCGGTTATACATACGGCAATTTCAGAGCTTACAATTACGGTTGCGAAGCTTCAGGTTGACGTGGATTTTTGGGGTAAAGTTGATAAAAATAATGATAATTTACTACGATTGTCAAATATGTATGATTCTTGTGAAAACGAAATCACTTTGTTAAAGGAAAAAATTGATTATATGGAACGTTCACGGTTGGAATGTGAAATTGAAATACAAGGTGTTCCCTTTTGTGAAAATGAAAATTTATCTTTAATTGTAACGAAGTTGGCGGAAAAACTTGAAATTGAAAACTTTACTACTAATTGTATTGAGAATGTTTATCGGACAAAATCTAAATCTAATAATATAGCAGGTTTTATTGTTACTCGTTTTGCTTCACGAAATTTAGCTAAATCATTTTTATTGAAGAGAAATGTTATTAAATCGGTTTCTGATTTTTTGTTAATGGAATCTAGTCAGCATGTATATATTAATCAACGTATAACTCCACATATTAGACAGCTGTTATGGAAGGCTAAGCAAAAAATGCGTGAACGTAAAGGTATGGCTTTTATACGTAATGGATTGGTTTATATTAGAAATGATTTAAATTCTCCATGTGTTTTAATTAAAAATGAATCTGAGTTGTCAGCGTTTTGAAATTTATTTCCTAAAGTGAAGCTTGATGCATTTTATTCTCATGATGAAACTTTGTCTAATTTAAATGTTTTTCATATGAATATACGAAGTGTTAGATCTAATTTCGATGAATTTGTTGTGTATTTAAATGATTTTCCTGCCGGTTTTTATGATGTGATAATTTTAACTGAATCTTGGATTTCCATTGAAGAACAGCATTTATATGTTCTGGATGGCTATTCAAATATTCTTTCTCCTCGTGCGTCTTCACGTTCAGGTGGTGTATTAGTTTTTGTGAAAGAAAACATTAAATTTACGTATCATAATCCATTTCTTGCCTCTGCAGAATGTGTTTTGATTCATCTGAATTTACCTTGTTTTGTGTTAACTATTGTTGCTTTATATAGATCGTGCACAAGTATCATTTTGGATTTTATAGCTGAACTTGATGTGTTATTGTCTGATTTACATACTACTTCAGTAATTCTTATGGGAGATTTAAATATAGATTTATGTAATAATCTACATGGGCCTACCGTACGATATTTGAATTTGCTTTATAGTTATGGTTTTAGTCAAGCTATTTTTTCACCTACTCGTATTACGAAATCTTGTCAATCAATTTTGGATCATATATTTGTCAGATTAAACCAGAATCAAAGTTATGAATCGTCTGTACAAAATATTTTTATTTCGGATCATTTTGCAACTGTGTTGAGATTATTAAATTGTAGACCACATGTAAATACTCATTTATATATTAATAAGTTATCACATAATAAACTAAAAATGTTATTATCTGATCAGAATTGGGATTATGTTTTTGCTCTGCATGATGTTGATTCAGCATTTTTAAAATTTCAAGATATTTGTAAATCTTTAATTGCAAATCTATGGTTCTGTTTTAAATTGACTAGCAAAAACCGCAAGCGCTCAGCCTGGATAACGAATGATTTGATTGGAAAAATTAATCAAAGAAATCATTTAAAATGTTTGGGTGGAGATTTGTTGACTTTGAGGAAATTGAATACTGAGATTAAATCTGATATTCGGAAATTAAAATTTCAATATTATCAAAAATATTTTAATGATAAAAATATTTCTTTGAAATGGAAGTTGATAAATTCTCTTGTAAAGAAACCTTTGTCAAGTCAACTTAAATTTATAAAACACAATGATAATTTGATTGAAGTAGAAAATAATGAAAAATGTGTTGCTGACTTGTTTAATAATTTTTTTTCAGATCTGTCAATAGATAGAACACCAGTACAAGAATTGTCTTTTGCTGATTCTTGTAAATTCTTTTTGTGTACTGATGTTACTGATTTGGATTTGTCTGGTAAAATTGATCTCTTAAAGAATGTTCATTCAGCTGGTCTAGATAAGTTAACACCAAAGATTCTTAAGGAAAATAAGTCAGCTTTCATACCTGTTCTTGTTTATTTGTTTAATCTTTCCTTAAATGTTGGTTTGTTTCCTACTTGTTTGAAGGTTGGTTTTATTACACCTGTTTTAAAAAAGGGTGATCCTGTACAGCTTGACAATTATAGACCAATATCTATTATATCTGTAATATCCAAATTGTTAGAGATGGTGGTTAAAGAGAAAATGATGTCATTTTTATCTAAAAATAATATTTTATCTGAACATCAATATGGATTTATTTCTGGTAGAAGTACCTTGGACACTTTCTATAGTCATGTAAACAATTTGACAACTTCACTAGATAAGGATTTTAAAACTGTTGCTATTTATTTAGACTTGTCTAAGGTATTTGACTCTGTATCTCACAAAATTTTACTTAAGCGCTTATATTCATATGGTTTTCGTGGTGGGATTTATTTCATGGTTTATGTAGTTACTTAAAGGATAGAAAACAAGCAACAAATATTTCTAGTGTTGTAAGCTCTTTTATAACAGTTAACCATGGTGTACCACAAGGTTCAGTTTTGGGTCCCATTTTATTTATAATTTATATGAATGATTTATTTTCTTTACTTTTAGAATCTAAGATTTATGGTTTTGCAGATGATATTGCTTTATCTTATGCTGCAGTTTCATATAATTTTGTTGAAAAAATAATTAATGATGATTTAATCCTAATTAGTAAATGGTTAGCATTTAATAATTTATCAATTAATCTGAGTAAAACAAAAAGCTATTAATTTTTCTTATAGGTCAAATATTCATTCGCTTAACATTACTATTTGTAATAAGTATTTTTGGCATTGTAATAGCACTTGTACTTGTGCTAACATTTCTTTTGTTGATAATATTTGCTATCTAGGTATTTTTATTGACTCCAGACTATCTTGGTCAAACCATATTGACTTCCTTTGTTCTCGTTTACGTAAATTAAATTATATGTTTTTCTACTTATCTAAATTTTTTCCTCGGTCAGCTTTGATTACTTTTATATATTTCTTCTTATCAAAGCTTATTATGTTATAATATATCAGTTTGGGGAACTGTTCTACTTTTGCAATGACTACATTGTCTGTTTTACAGAATTATACAATGCGTATCATTTTTGGTAGATCACGTGCCACATCTGTTAAAGATATTTATGCCACTTTTAATATACTAGATGTTTTCCATTTGTATAAATATAGAGTAATTCTTGATATTTATTGTAGGAAACTTCATTTGGATACTAAATCTTCTGTTGTAAATACTCGTTTATCTACTAAATATCAGCTAGCTTCACCTAATTTTCTTAAAACATCTAGTAGGAAGCAATTTAGTTATAATGGTCCTAAATTATTTAATATGTTTATAAGAGATTGTTCTGTGAATTTAATGAGCACTAGTTATTTGATTTTTAAAAAGCATTTATGGCACTGGTTATATTATGCTAAGCATTAGTTTTATTTTGTTTATTTTATTTTATTTTTGTTTATACTGTATGTTATGTAATTATTTACTACTGTTATTGAATTTCCAAAAGTAATATCTGTATAATTTTAATGTTTTATGTTATATTTATCCTTTTTTTTTTTTGTATTTTATTAGTGTTTTTTAGTAAATACTCGTTTATCTACTAAATATCAGTTAGCTTTACTTAATTTTCTTAAAACATCCAGTAGGAAGCAATTTAGTTATAATGGTCCTAAATTATTTAATATTTATTTATAAGAGATTGTTCTGTGAATTTAATGAACACTATCTTATTTGATTTTTAAAAAGCATTTATGGCACTGGTTATATTATGCTAAGCATTAGTTTTATTTTATTTTATTTTTTTGTTTATATTATATGTTATGATGTAATTATTTACTACTGTGATTGAATTGCCAAATGCAATATCTGTGTGATTTTAATATTTTATGTTATATTTATACTTTTTTTTTTTTTGTATTTTATTAGTGTTTTTAGTTGTTACATTTAAATTCCTCACACAAGATTTTTCTTGTATGGAATTTATCTCACTGTATTATACATTTATTGTTTGCTTCATAATGAATAAATAAATAAATAAATAAAAATAAATAAATAAATTATTATTATTATTATTATTATTATTATTATTATTATTATTATTATTATTATTATTATTATTATTATTACATTCGAATATTGGCCTTTCAAGCCAATTGTGCAAATGCTTTGCGAGTGTTAAATAATAAATGAATACCCTCTGACCAATACAAGATATAGAATTTATGCAGGAATAAAAAGAATCCTCTTAGTCCTACGACTCAAATATTTATATATGAGCAAATCTGAAGTACTGGCACAGAAGGTGTGACAATAGAACAGTCACTTTAAATTATTATATACAATGTCTGAATGAATGACGCCGATGAAATTTCCTAGAATTTACTAAATGTCATTCCAACTGAAACTTAATCATATATAAATAAGCATTTATTTTTATAGCGTCTGTATACAATTGTAATTACATTCGAATATCGGCCTTTCAAGCCAATTGTGCAAACGCTTTGCGAGTGTTAAATAATAAATGAATACCCTCTGACCAATACAAGATATTTATTTATTATTTAACACTCGCAAAGCATTTGCACAATTGGCTTGAAAGGCTGATATTCGAATGTAATTACAATTGTATACAGACGCTATAAAAATAAATGCTTATTTGTATATGATTAAGTTTCAGTTGGAATGACGTTTAGTAAATTCTAGGAAATTTCATCGGCGTCATTCATTCAGACATTGTATATAGTAATTTAAAGTGACTGTTCTATTGTCACACCTTCTGTGCCAGTACTTCAGATTTGCTCATATATAAATATTTGAGTCATAGGAATAAGAGGATTCTTTTTATTCCTGCATAAATTCTATATTTTGTATTGGTCAGAGGGTATTCATTTATTATTTAACACTTGCAAAGCGTTTGCACAATTGGCTTGAAAGGCCGATATTCGAATGTAATTACAATTGTATACAGACGCTATAAAAATAAATGCTTATTTATTATTATTATTTTAATATGTCAAAGCGTTGACCGGGAAGTGAACCCGGTCCAGCTGCTTGGAAGGCAGCTATGCTAACCGCTAGGCCACCAACGTTTGACAACATTTTTTTTTCATATGTCAAAGCGTTGACCGGGAGGCGAACCCGGGCCAGCTGCTTGTAAGGCAGCTATGCTAACTACAAGGTCACCAACTCTTAACCTTTATTTTTTATTTCAATTCTTTCTTGTAATGACAAATGGAAAAATATTATTTTAATATATTTAACATTAACACCCATTGTGATAAATATTTAAAATAATATTTCTTTTATTATTTTGTTATATTTTTCTGTAATAAATATTTATATATTAATATTTATAAGTGTTAATTACAAAAAAAAAAAGCAGAATATTTTATTGCTAATCCTAAATGAAAACAATAAAAATTTAGTTGCGCTAAAGCGAAATCAGAATCGATAAACATACCATACTCATTTATCTATTGACCTGCTTAAGCTAGCAGCTCTAATAGTGCTAATCACGTGCATTGATAAAATCAAATAAATCTCAGTGGAATTTGCTGAAATTCACCAAGTATGACAATTCTGGCATTGCTATATTTAGAAGCTCTGTGTATAGAATCTCTTCTGTCAGCTTGAAATAAAATATTTTTTTATAAAATGGTTTAGTTAATTGTATTTGTGTTTGAAAGAATGGTTTTTAATATATGTGTTTTACCAGTTCTTACTTATGGATCTGAGACTTGGACACTTAATAGAAGAGCTATACAGAGACTTCAGACCACTCAAAAAAGTATGGAGTGATGCTTGTTAGGAGTAACAAAAAGAGATTGAAAATGCAATATATGGATAAGAAAACAAACAGGTGTTATTGTTACTGTTGAAAGAATTAAAAAACTGAAGTGGGGTTGGGCTGGACATATTGCTAGAAGAGATGATAATAGATGGACAATTGAAATCTTAAACTGGATTCCAAGAGATTGTGAAAGACCCAGAAAGAGACCACATGTGAGATGGATGGATGAAATAAGAAAATGTGCAGGGGTGATGGGGAGAAGAGAGGCTAGAGATCAAAAAAGATGGAAAGAGACCTTCATTTTGCTGTTGATAATATTTGACAATGATGATGATGATTTACATAATAATTATGCAAAATATGGAAGGATTGTTATCTTACTTATAATTTCAAGCACAAATTTAATAATTATTTTTTTTGCTAGGAGTGCTGCACTACCTCAGTGTCTATGGATTAGTCATCATTGATGACAACCCTTACTACTTGTAATATTTGTAGGCTATTTTACTGCAGTTAAATATATTGTTAAATATAAAATGACTGCAATAAACCCCTAATATTTTACAAATTTTAAAAGAACAAAAAATACTATCCTGTTATCCTAGCAATTACTTTCACCAAATACTTTAGTTTCAATATTTTAGAACGTTTTTAGTAAAACAACTTATTGAAGCACTTCAAAATTTATTGAAAATGTGCCCCAATTGTTTTAACAAAAACCCTGCTAAATAATTTATTTTTAAAAAATTGTTCTTTAAACAAAAAATGCTTTTAATAAATTAGTATTTTCATAAGTAGTCCTTTTTAATTGCTTTTTAAAGTGGCACATTACTTCCAGTATATAAAATTCTGAATATAATTTTTTTTATAAACTTTGTTTTATGCTATGAACAATTTCTTTTCATATCCATATAGAGAGTATAATGTAGAAAATTAAATTCTACATTGGCTATTAAAAAAAGGTTCCTAGAATAAACACGATTTGTAAAGAAAAATTATGTTGAGAATGCTGTAATATACTTTTAATGCCTGATATTTTTTTAATTAGCATTCATCTTGGTTTAAACACTAATAAACATAAATTATTTCATCTCAAACTATGTTCTCATGTTGCATCCATTTATTGGGTTTAAATAATGCTCAAAAATGTAATAATTTTGAGATTAGGAAAAAAATTAAAACATGTTAACATAATGTTTTTAATATTGCTTTTAAATCCAAAAATTACCATTGTTAATGATACGTTAAATAAATTTTAGTTCAAAGTCGAATTTCTTTTTTGCAAAATTTTCATATATAGACTATTTAAATGCAAATGATAAAGTCTGTTTGGATGATAAAGTTGAACTTGCATTTCATTTATCTGGTAAAGCTTTTTCACTGTTATATGGTTGTGTGTTGAACTTGAGAATGCATGTTCACATAGAGTCAAACTTTATTATATTTTCAAAGGCCCAAATGCAGCCACAAATGAGAAAACAATTCTTTGTATTTTTATGAACAGATGTTTTCAAATACCTTATATTACATTCAATTCCAACCAATATCATTTTATTTTATGTAAAGTTTTGAGTCAGTAAAAAAATCAAGAAAGTTTTTTTTTTTTTTATATAGAACTTCTAAATAATTTTTTAAACAATATATATTATAATAAAAAATTAATTACAACAGTGATAATATATTTCATAAATATAACTATACTTTCAGTTAATTTCTTAACCGTCTTCAACTGAAAATCATTTAAATTCAAATTTAATGGAAATAAATGGGTGCTATCATGAGATCCATGAATTTTAACATTAGAACATTGCATATTAATTAAAAATATCCTATTTCTATTATCAAAATTGTCTTATTATGACTTCTTTCCTCATAAATTTATCTTAGTATTTTCCAGATCAAGATTGATACTAAACTCACATGTTTTATATGATTAAAGAAAATCTACCACACTCATTTCTCATTTAGTCTGCATGGAAAAATACTGCTAGTATAAATTATTTTTTTATTAGATATCACATTTTTTTAGAAAAGGAAATTTTATTTAAATGCTGTAACGGAACACAAAACACTATGCATAGAAGGAGTGAAACAAAAATACAGCTGGGTAATATCCTCAAATGTCTAAAAATTAGGTTGTCAGATTTCAGAATCAATAAACAAAATTCATGTCTCTTGCTGAGACTAGCACTCATAAATTGGCTCAGATCACAATTTCTTACCCATATTTCTATCATTGTGCATTATATATAAATAACCAATTACTACAATTTTATTGATAAGTGTCAATCTTACTGCCCTTACAATCTTGACAGAAACCACTTAGTGAAAGGATATTACTAGATTATCCACTTGATTTTGATCATATGTTTGTGATTACACCCCTCCACAAGTTATTAGAAGCAGATTGAAAGCAGTCTCTACGTTATGTAAAGGTGATGTAGCAGAAATTACATTACTGAAATATTATTCGTGAACTGTATAATCTCTAGTTTAATGAATGACTAATAAAAAGTATTAATAAAATTCATATCTCTTTGGGAAAGCTTTGGAAATAATAATATTTTATTACACTGAATAGTCTTTTTGGATTTTTAAGTATTCTTATGCTATATTACTATCAATCAATCTTTCTATCTTTATTTAACAAGCAGATTCATCAATCTCAATTATATATATTCATAAGCAACAATAACACCCATATTAGATCAAAATAAATTCTATTACATGTCATATCACATTTTTTTTTTTTTTTCCCCCAATAAATAACGTGGGTTAGCTTTGGAAGATTTTAGTTTAAATATATTTGTTGTATTTTTTAGTCATAACAAATTTAATCTAATTTACTTTGACATTGTGGAAAAATTTGATGTGATTATTTTTTTAATTCTGTAACAAAAACATTATAATTCTGTATGGGTGCTGGATCGACTTTCTATTGCTATCAAAGGTTTGCTTCCACTCATGTATATCACTTTATATTTTTACAAACAACAAGTAAAGCCCTTATGTTTTAAACATATGATCCTAGACTTTAGAAGAAAAAAAGTGCTAAGAACATTTATGTATATACTTAGTTGTTAATAAAATTAAAGACTATATTTAAAGTTAAAAAAATATTATAATAATTTCTGACATATTAAAAATATTATCTATCTATCTATCTATCTATCTATCTATCTATCTATCTATCTATCTATCTATCTATCTATCTATCTATCTATCTATCTATCTATCTATCTATCTATCTATCTATCTATCTCTGTCTGTCCGTCCGTCCGCCCGCCCACCCGCCCGTCCGTTTATCCATCCATCCATCTATCTATCTATCTATCTATCTATCTATCTATCTATCTATCTATCTATCTATCTCCCCCCCCCCCCCCCCCCCCCCCCCTCCATCCATCCATCCATCTATCTATCTATCTATCTATCTATCTATCTATCTATCTATCTATCTATCTATCTATCTATCTCTGTCTGTCCGTCCGTCCGCCCGCCCACCCGCCCGTCCGTTTATCCATCCATCCATCTATCTATCTATCTATCCCTTCTGACCCCACTATCACTCTATCTCTATCTCTGTCTGTCCGTCCGTCCACCTGCCCACCCGCCCGTCCGTTTATCCATCCATCCATCTATCTATCTATCTATCTATCTATCTATCTATCTATCTATCTATCTATCTATCTATCTATCTATCTATCTATCTATCTATCTATCTATCTATCTATCTATCTATCTAAGATTTGTACTTGCGAAAAATATAACATTTGGCTTAGTACAATTGTTCTGACCATTTCAAATGGGCATTAAAAGCAGTTAAAATATTTTTGAATATCTATAAAATTCTAGTTAAAAAAATTTAAAACCATATTGATGATAGAAGGAATGGACAATTGAAAAATAAGAGGAAAATGTTGTGGATCTATATAAAAAGTAATAAATATTTTCCATTTTTAATAAATTTAAAGACTATATTTAAAATTAAATAAAATTGAATAATTTTTGATTTAATAAAAATAATTAATAACCATGTATTTATTTATTAAAGTATGATTATTAAAAATAAGAATTCACTAAAAATTTCACATTTATAAATGAAGTTATATATATATATATAGAAAATCATAAGTGTCAACAACTAACTGGTTATTATCTGTAAATTATATCACAACAACTTTTATACTTAAACAAGCCAAGAGAAGATCAGGAATCTGTTGCCATGGCAATGCTACAAATAAGCAATAAATGGGATCCTATAAATTTGAAAATCAAATTGCTAATACTAAATTGATTATAATATATAATAAATTATTCTCAATCAATATGAACTAATACATTTAAATGTAACAAACTTTTAGCAACACTGACATCATATAAAAAAGAGCCAATAGCTTCACCAGGACAATTGTTTTATGCCTTACACCACCATTTTCAACAAATTGCAGAGAACTCCACTATTAAGATTCACTAACCTATAAATATTAAGCTTTAAGATTATTAGATTTTACAGAATATATTAAACATTTAAATATTGTGTAAAGAGAGAGTTAAAAATAACTACAAATTGTTATTTTAAATATCTGAATAGTAAACTAAATTTGCTAATACTAAAGTGGTAATAATATATTTTCAAATTAATCTCACTGATTTAAATCACAGCAGATATAAATTTCTAATAACATATTCTTATCAACTTTAACATCTTATAAGTTAATGAGTTATTAATTTATAATTAAATTTAAAAAAATTAATTTAAACAAAGATGAAAATTATATCAAAAAAATATAGAGTTATGAGTTACACTATCAAAAAAAAAATTAATATTTTTTTCAATTAAACTTTTTATAATTAAAGAAAAACAAATTTACTAACATATATTTTTCTGTAATCATCACATGATCACCATCTCATGCTAGCACATAACTGTTAGTAAACAGGCAAAAACTATCCATGTAGTAGTGCCACCTTGTGCTAACCAGAGTAATCAATGGATTCTCATAGTTTTGTAGTGAAGTAGAGATAAAAGGTGGCTGTTGGAGGGTTGCATTAGATCCTAAGATCTAGGTGCAGTGCTCTCAGATCCAATGCTCCTCACTGCCAAAGGCCACAAGCCAGAAACTATTCTGGGGATATTGGATGAGTAGGCACTAGATAGGGATTTTATGCACAAGCCTTCTGGCATCCATTGATTACTCTGGTTAGCACAAGGTGGCACTACTATATGGAGAGTTTTTGCCTGTTTATGTAATCACGTAGGAGAAATCCAAAACATTCAGACATGTGCTATTGATATTAATTTTCTTGCACTCACCCATGTATAAATAGATGTTTTAAAAGCATAGGTGATTCAACTATGCTTAGAGCTTATTATTATATAAACCAACATCTATTGTTCATGCTTAATTCAAGATGTGATTCTATTATGAGTTTGATAATTCAAATTACAAGCATTTATATAATTATATATTTTATGTATTAAAAAGTTTTAGTTTGATTCATTTTTTAATGTAATTAAAGCTATATATAAACAACATGTTGTGTTTTTTAAAAATGAAGTGGAGTTGTGAATTGTGCTATATTTGTTCCAAGCCTCTCTCACACACAGACAGCTTGTTTTGTTAATAAAGATTAATTAGAATGGATACTGTTTATTGAACTGCAAGTTTATAGTATTTTTCAATATGCACATATATGTATATTATGCATATATAAATTAAGATTATGTATAAATAAAAAATTTTAAAAATAATAATTAAATTATTTAACATGAAACTCTTTTCATATACTATTGAAATACTCTGAAAAACCTTGAGTTGAATCAAGCCACTATGAAACAGTATAACCATATAGATATCTTATCACGTAATATATTGCAATGAGTTAACTTTCAGTGAATTCTTGCCAAAATCATAGTGTAAAATTTAATTAACTGTGTTGGGAGCAGGATGAATATATATTTTATAAAATATGCAAATTATTGCAGTGAGAAATGTAAATTATAAAAGTCAGATGTTCCATTTGTTTGACAATGGGATGCAAGCATCAAGGGGACACACATATATTTTACTGATTGTGTGTTTACTCATGCATTCACTGAAGCAATAAAAATAATAAAAAAAGTAATTATTTTTATTTTTAAAATAAAGTAAATAGCAAAATTTCTGACTTTGGTCATTATTAAATACGTTCTGCATAATAGTGTTTTTCTTTTTCAATAACTTTTTTTACTTATAAAAGTATAATAGACTAATCTCTTTATCAAAAAATTATGATCTCTAATTATTTTAATGTTTTAAAATCAGAATTAATTTTAAGTATATTCTAAAATTTTGTGAAACTTTTAGTGTAACTTTTAGAAAATATTTTATTACATAAAATACAAACTCCACATTCAGAAAGGATAGAAGAGGAAAAATAAAATATATTTGCTTTTGACATAAACTGAAGAATTTTATTAATAAACATGGTTTTTTAAAAGTGTTCTGACATAAAAATGCTGCTGTGGGCATAATTTTTATTTGTTTACAAATTTTATTATTTTTTTAAACATAATTGCATATGATGCTCAGAATAAAAATGGCTGCTTTCATATTACAAAATTAGTGAATTTTAATTGTTTTGTTGTTTGTTTATTTATATTTTTGTTTTCTTGTTTATATTTTTCTTTAGATAGCATATAATTGAAGTCATATACTTTGAAATAGTGTAGTTCATAACCACTGTAATTATATTTGTAAAGAAAGCAATTTATTTAGATCTTAAGTTAATTTAATGAAAAGCAAAATAATTAAATAATTAGAATACGTGTTACTCGTGTTACTCGATATTTCATTGTTTATTGAAAAACAATTCTAAAAATTTATTTTTGAAACATAAATATTAAAAACAGCCAGTTGAAAGTCAAGTTACCAAATAGAATGAGATAACAAGTGACTATGTCATTTCTAATTCAATGTTGTAAAAAAACAAATTCAGCCACACAGTATTTTAAAAAAATGATTAAATTTTGTCTCAATTGGCTGGAGCTCTTAAATATTATCTAACTAGAAAACTTATATTGGATTAATTGCTGAATACCTGTCTCTGAATACATTATCTCCCTGAACATCAGTAAGTGTGGAAGGCACATACATAATGAGCTTCCCAAAGCATTTGAATCTATGTAAATATTCACATAGAAATCAATTAAGCAGTTATTGATTAAATACATATTTAGACCAATCACAGTTACATCATTTTCACATCAAAATTCTTTCTAACTTATCAAAGCTTCTACAGGAAAACAAGTTGAAAATAATGCCAGCCCCAACACTTGTGGAGTTAATTAAAACTATGAAAAAAGGTATCTTTTATTGCCAATAAGTCAATGTTAATAGCGTTTACTTTACTTGCCATAGACATTTGGAACAAGTACTGATCTCCAAGACATTGATTGGTCCAAGTCATAGCCTATTGGAGTTATTTACTTTTTTCAGATGGTTGTATTCATGTATTTAAGAAATATATGGTGGAATAAAATAATGTATGTAAAAATGATAATGCGCATGAAAAAACAAAGAGATGAAGTTGGGTTAATGATATACATGTTTAATTAAGAAACAGTATTAACCTTAATTAGGTTTAAAATATATATCTGGGCTAAAAACGGCATGATAATAATTAAGTTAATAAATGATTAGTAGCAATTATTGATATATTTATCTAAAGTGGGTGAAACAAAATATACAAGTGCAGAAAGTTTGACATTTGAATATCAAATTTGACAATGATACATTTTAAACAAATAATGAAGCTGTTTATGATATTGTGTATGGAGATAGTGGAAGAGTGCTGATTCAGTATGAAGCATCTTTTGCAATTACTTGACTTTTCAGATATCTGTAATCATGTTTCAAGAATATGTGAAACAATAGACCAGTGGTGTCAACTGTCCCTACCACAGAACTAGTGGGCATTCCAGCCTTTATGGTGGGTGGTAGGGATTTTGTCCAATACTAAAGCACTTTCTTTTTTTTAATTTGACTTTTTAAAAAAATTTCATAGCATTATATAAAAACATTTTCGTTAGGTTTTCATAAAATTCTCTGTGACAATTTTAATTTCTGAAAATATACTATTTGTATCCCCCACGCATACATTTAGTTCATGTTACATAAGTGAAACTAAATGGAGCTATAGTGTGACTGCTAACAAAAAAGTCTTGTCCCAGAATAGCTCACACATCTCCCCCCAAACCCAGTTCATGATGTGCGAGAAGCATGCGCAGATGTTGATTTATGGTACAGGCTCTTTTGTTTGTGGTTGCATTGGTCAGTACACAGATTTGTGAGAGTTAGCATGTGCCTACTGCTTCAAACAAAATATTATGAAATGTTGTGAGCCCATGTCTCAAAAAAAGAAATATGTTCATGGCTATTTACCAGAGTATCTAAAACTGGGTTTCATAGAATCTGTTGTAAATAAACAACAACCAATGTGTTTATTGTATCATAAAACATTATCCAATGAGGCAATGAAGCCAAGTAAATTGCGAGAACATCTTGCTACAAAGCATCCAAATGATAAGGACAAGCCCATTGAATATTTTCAGGAAATATACAAAAAATTTCAAAATCGTTCAACAATAATTGTTGCATCATTTAAGAAACAACATGCAGCGAATAAAGATGGATTAATTGCCTCTTATTGCATTTTACAATTAATTGCAAAAAGTGATAAAAGCTATAATATTGGAGAAACTGTAATAAAACCCTCTATAAAAGTATAAAAGAATTTATCTCAACAGTAATGCATCAAGATATACCTGAAATTTTAAAAATGTTGCCCGTAGGCGATAGCACAGTAAAATGATGAATTGAAGAAATGGCAGTTAATGTTGAAAAAAAAACTTATAAGTATTCTCCAAAACTTTTCTTTTTTCCATGCAATTGGATGAGTCTACCATTGAAGATAATAATGATTTATTGGTGGGATAAGTACGTTATTTTGATGAAAACAAAACATTGCAAAAAGAAATGCTATTCACAATAAATCTCATTACAGATACAAAAGGATTATCTATATTTAATACTATAAAATCATACTTTACAAAAAATAATATTCCTTTGAATAATATTATTGTATGCACTACCAATGGAGCACCATTAGTGGTAGGCCGCTATCATGGATTTGTTGTTTATTTGAAAGAAAAAGTGTCAAATGTTTTATGTATTCATTGTGTGGTATACAGACAACCTCTTGTAGGAAAACATCTAAGTACAAGTTTTCATTAATCATTAACTATAATAATTCGAGCCATACACAAGATCAAATCTAATGCAAAAAAAATGATAGAATGTTTCAACAGCTTTGCCAGGACAATAATGAAAATTTTAATACATTACTTTTGCACACAGAAGTTCAGTGACTCTCAAAGGGCACATCTTTGGCTCATTTTGTACCATTATAAGATAGTCTCATACAATTTTTTGAAAGTAATTATGAGACCAATCTGTATCAACAGTTAAAAACAGTAAAGAATGATGCCTTTTATTTGAAAGATATTTTCAAGAGATTTAATGATGTCAATTTCCAACTTCAAGGAGCTAATAAAACTCTTATATTTATTGACAAACTTGAACTACTTTGTCATAATCTATTGAAGAGAAAATTTCATCAGTTTCCTGAATTATCATCTATAAAAGATGATGTCACTCCAGAGGATGTTGACAGATTCAGTAGCCATCTCAACAAACTTAAATTGGACAAGGAAAAATGATTTAAAGATATTTTGAAATTGAAGGTGCATGACTGGATGAAAATCCTTTAACTGCAAATATTAAAGAGGCTGCTACAACTTGCCAAGAAGCACTGTTAGAAATTAGATATGATGAAGAATGTAAACATAAATTCGATAGAGATGGATATGAAAACCTATGGCAAAATAAAAAAATGCCTGTCTTATATCCAAATATATGGAAAATTATATTCAATTTATTAATACCTTTCCCTACTTCATATCTTGTGGAATCAGGCTTTAGTGCTGTTAATCATAATATGACCAAAGAAAGAAACTGCCTGAATATTTCTGAAAAGAGGAGACCATTTGTTCCTTACAAAAATTGAGCCAGATATCCAGTATTTAGTTTCATCTCATCAGCCTCGGGGATCTCATTAATAATTTCATTAATTAAATGTAATTTCATCAGACTTCATGTTTCTGTGTATACACAGTATAAATAAAAATATAGATTTTAACTACAGTAAGTTGTTTTATAAAGATTTATTCTGACAAACTTAGCAAAAGTCCAACATAAAGTATTTGGTAAGTAATTATTATTACATGCTTTAGCTTGCTGTAACTGCTTTATAAATTTTATAAAGTTATTTCCCTACTCTATAAATCACCATTACTGTGGAATTGGTGGGCAGTTAGAAAATTTTACTATTAACAGAGATACAAAAGTGGGCGGTGGGTATAAAAAGGTTGACTACCCCTGGAGACACTATAATTTAATATTTTTTAGCAAAAATCTTAATATATTATGGTTAACAAACTGCTGCATATTAAAAATATATTAAGTATTCTGATATAAAAATAAAAATATTCTGCTTTCCTAAATTACTCATCAAATTATGTAAATAATGCATGTTATAAAATGTTTACTATCTATAATTATATATAATTAAATTACATAAATATTGCATGGTATAAATTTTTTATTGTCTATATAAGTAAATTTATTTTTTCATTGACTGTTAATAATGATGGGAATAATATTCATATTTATTATGTGGTTTGTTGTATTAATTTAAATAATTCTGGGTTCATATATTAGTCAAACAAACATAAAAAAATGTTCAAATAAAAAAAAAATTGAGCATTTTTGGAGAGGAGAGATAGATACCATTAAGCTATCCAATTTAGTATTATTGGATAATTGGATATCTAGATTTCATTGTCTGAAAAATAAAAAAAATAAAATTAATTAAATTTGCAGAAACATCTCAATGTGCCATCAATAAAAAAAAAACATGATTATATTATGCTGTTTTATCGCAGTTGAATGTTGTTTTATAATCTTAATATTTTGTCAAAAACGTAAGCTTGTGGTTAAGACCCATAGAGGTCCCTACTATCGCATTTTTATGCGTATATTTTTGAGGTTACAGCCTTAGTAAATATTACTTACGTAATCAATGTGCGTTTAAATAAATTTGTAATTAAAGCCTGTGATATTAATAAGAAGGTAAATTAACTGTTTTAAAAATAATAAACAAGTTTTATTTAACTTGTTGACAGTTAACAATTTAATATTCTATACAAATTCTTAACAAATATAATCAAAAATGAATACAATTTGTATTACTCTTATTAGATCTCAAAATATATGTAAATATTTATTCTGTATACAATTATTAAAATTCCTGAAGGGTTGTGATGATGGTATTTTAATTGTATTTATATATTGAACTATTTCCATCATCTAATATAAGTATTGAATCTCTTTAGGAAAATTTAACTTTATTTAAATATTCCAAATACATTAACTGTTAATAATAGCACACGGGTTACTATATGCATAATGTTTTGAGAGGTATTATTCTCCTCTCTTTTTCAGGTTTTGCTGGCCTGACCAGTGTCAGTACTAGCATGGGAATTGAACCTGGACCCTTAGATTCTTGAGTATTGAATTTTAAAGTAACACTTTAACCAACTTGGAATATTTAAATAAAGTTATTTTTTTCTAAAGACATTCAATACTTACATTAGATGGTGGAAATAGTCCAATATATAAATACAAACATTAAAATTGTTTACGAAAAAAGTAATACTAAAATTTGTAGATGTTTAGTATTACTATTATACCTCATTGAATATATTACTCCCCTATTCCAGTATTTATATTTTTCTACAGAGTATCTGACGAACGTTTCAAAACTGAGTTGATATGATCCTTACATATTATTATAGCAACTCCACGAGAAAGAAGCCATTAAATACCAGACGTAGTAAATTATTTATTAGCATTTTACATCATGAGACCATGTTTTCAAGAATCTCATTCATATATTTTTAAATCAATTCTTTTTATATCATATAAAATACTTCTTAAATAGATAATACAAAACAATAATAACATAATCGTCTCTTTAACAATTCTGTGTCGTATTTTGTCACGCCTATATTTTGTTAAATAATGAAATATAAATATACGAATTATTAATTTTTATTTAGGTATAATAAAACTAAATTAATTTAAATTATTTTCATATTATTACCTAGTAAAAAAATGCTTAAAGCTATTTTAATGAAGTAATTACTTTCAACCAAGTCTTAATTAAAAAAATATATGTATATTGATTAGCGATAAATTTATTTTTAGAAAATCATTTTTAAATCAATTTATTTAATTAAAATCTTTATTTAGACCTTGTTATAATTTATAACTGCTTATAAGTAGAAAATTAGAAAATAGTTCAAAAATTAAAAATTAAAATATATTTTTCCCCACATTTTTGGTGTACGCAAATTTTTAATTTTTTATTATGGAAAACGTTAAAAAAAATTTTAATTATAAATAATTGCAAAAATGTACATTTAATCTCTTATTAATGTATGTATGAAACAGAAAATGAGTGATATAATTAAAAAAAAGTTAAGTAGATTAAAACTGCTATTAATACAGGTAGAATATTATTAATCTGATACCCATTATTTAAAAATTTCTATAATGTAAACAAAATTTCAAATGTTTTCTTTAACATTTTGCAATAAATAAATTATTTTGTGCACAATTTTTTTAACAAAGTTAAAGGAGAAAAAATTTGTTAAATATCTAGACTAAACTTAAGTTTAATTACTTTACTGTTTTGTTGTTCTTGTGATTAGCAGTGTGTAGATTTAGAATGAAAGTGTAAAAGATATTAACAATTTTTATTAGTCATTCATCAGACTAGAGAATATCCATTTAATAAATAATGTTTCTGTAATGTAATTTTCACCACATTACTCTCACTTGAGATAGGGACTGGTTTCTCTCCACTTTTAATACCATGTGGAAATGGGATGGAGCAGAATATGGGAAAATTTAGAGTGGGGAATGGAAAATAAAGTGGCTAACAGGTTTATCTGGGCATAATTGCTGAAATATTCTTGATTTGTTTAAGGAGAAGCCAAAATACATCACATCACATCACGCCTTGGACACAAATATGCAGTGCCCCCTATCAATAAAAAATTGAATTAATAATTTTTAATAACTACAAGAAAGGAACATTTACAACATTTATTCTTATCTAAATAGTAATACTTAACTTATAATACATTAATATTAATATAAAAGAAAAAATAAATATAACTTTATATTCCTTGTTTTAATTTCAGTAAATTTATCTATTATCTCACTTAAATATAAGTCTTCACAATTTATTTTCTATGGAAAGTAACGTTAGGTTGGATAGTCTTTCTTGTGCCATTGTGATTATAGTTTTTATTATTTTAAGCTTTGACAAACTACATTCAGACTCAGCAGTGGTTATCAGAACTGTTAATAAAATTCTTAAGATTATACTTAAATTGGGGAATGTAGTTCCTATTTGGTGAATTTTTTTAAGGCACTAGCCTTCAAGGCCCTGGACATACACCCTGCTGACCGATCTTAGGCATGCTACTGCTTTGTGGAGGAGTGTAATTATAATCTTATGACTTAAGATGTATGATTCCCAAGATGCATATTTAGTGCTAAACCAGTACTTATTAGTTGACCCAAATCATAATCTCTTATACATATTTTTATCTTTATTCAGCATATATAGTCAGCCAATTACTACAGCTTAATTGATAACCATCAAACTTACTGCCATCATAACTTTGATTAAAACTATTTAATGGAAGTATATTAATAATTTTAATTAGTCATTCATTAAACTAGAGATTATCCATTTAATGAGTAGTATTTCTATAGTACAATTTTCACTACACCATTCTTACACAAGGTAGAGACAGATTTCTATCCACTTTTAATACCTTATGGAGGGATCTAATCATAAATATATAACCAAAATATATTTTCCACATACCTTTGGTTATATGTTTATGATTACACCCTCCAAAAGAGTTATATGCAGGTAGAAACCAGTGGATGAGAATGTTGTAGTGAAAATTACACTACAGATGTATTATTTATTAAGTGTAAAAGATCTCTGAAAAATTATCAAATAAAAAAAAATTGAATTGAGAGACTTCCAACTAATGGTATTTTATCTATACTATTATTTGAAAATTCAGTGTTCTTAAAGATTTCCCAACTGACAATGTATTAATAAGAAGTCCTTAGCTTAATAATTGTCATTTTACAAATGCAATTTGAAAAAGCATTTTGCTTCAATGAATAAATAAAAAGTTTGCATTACATTTGATAACTTATAATCAACTGATAGATTTTTACATGATCTCAAAGATTATAATTTTTTCATTGATAATATTCTTTCTTTTCACCCATTCCATGAACATATTTCAGGGAAACTAATAAATGAGAACAAAATGTTAAAGAAAAGACTATGCAGTTTAAATAATCTAATTCTGGACAATTTTAAAAGCACTTTAACTGTCCATCTTTCTTTTTGTATAAAAAGCATATAATCTACTGATTGTTGTTATTTAATCTGCTTTTTATTATCATTGTTCTAAGCTTGGCCCATGGCTTCATTTATGATTCTTTTAGTGCAATCATTAATTATCAAGGCATGCATAACTTATTTTTTTCATTAAGTAGGACTTATTTGCAAAGATAATTGCTCTAGCAAAAAAAGTTTTTACTACAGAAAAAATCTGAGCTAGATAATAATGAGATGAAATCTTAAATACCCGTATGTGTGTGTGTTATTTAATTATTCTGTATTTTAGTAATGCATACAACCAGAAATACATGTATGAAATAAATTCATATTGTTTATCTATATTATGTTATCTGACAATAAAATGTTATATATATTGTAACGAGCACAGACGTTCGTTACATTGTTGTTTTTTTTATTTTTATTTATTAAACATGAAGTAAATTAAAAAGTTCGCATTTAAAAATTTTCTTTAAGAATTAAAAATTGAAATTAAATATCAACTTAAACTCTTATATATTAAATCGCACAGATAATGAAAAATTATTAAAATAAAAATTTATTAAAGAAAAAGTATTTTAAAACTAAATTTTAAAAAGATTTGGAGATAAAATTATATCTTTAAATTTATCTTTAAACATATTTTTGATTTGGAAAACAGGTTAATTAATCAGAAATGGAAATGATTGTTAATTAGTTAAATGTAAACCAGCCTTGGCATTTAAATGTAAAAACATTCAGTCAGATAAGAAAACAATAGAAACTGTTAGCAAATAAGAAGAAATCCCTATGGAATCGGACCGCAGCGAAAGGACCATCGCATCGGTGACGTAATGTAAATTCAATCCTTCACATTAATATAAAAGGAAAATTTGGAAATTATTAATCAGTGACTGGAAATTGATTATTACGATGTGACTATATGTAGTAGTACGGAGTTGGAGGAATTGACAGACGCACGGTCAATTCTTTCAGCTGTTAAAGAAAGGAGAAATGAACTATCGTTTCCCTAAATTGAGGACCAACTAAATTAAAAAACCTCCGAATGAATAAATAAAACAACGGCTAAATGGATACCAATTTTAGGACGGCGTGGAATTATGCTCATGGCAAGCAACGGATAAAGTTGGACGTTTTAAAAATCAAGAACTTATATATTCACTTGAAACAATAAGAACTTCTAAATTTTAAAACTTTTTATTAAATGATGCAATAGAATCCTATCTGACCAAACTAAATTCTTTATTAATAGTGTTATTTGATGTATTTTTTCTTATTTATGTAAAATCATTTCCATTTATTTATTTTTTGTTCTTTAAGTTTTATTATGATTGTTGTTTTCCGTTAAATTAATTATATAAATGTTAAACTTAAGTCGGGCGTGAATGGCTGTATAGATTTGAAAGTTATATTAGGGGAGGGTAATCTTAGGTTATTTGTTTCGTGGTTAGATTGGTTCAATGGATTGGATATATTGGTGTGATTAGTAGATGTAATATTGATTCACTACGGGCAGAATCGCTTCATACTCCGCACACTTCCGTTGGCCTATGGAAGGAATTATGTTGGATACCGCAGTTCCTTTCTTATGGAGTTTTTTGTTTTATTGCTCTTCTTTAGAGATAGATGTAATATTCCTATCTCATAAGAGGAATTTCTTCTTTTAACCTTTTGTGCTGTCGTATTTTATTACATTGAATACATCGATATATCAGATGGATTGATGCCAGTTTGACTACAATTTTAGCCTAAGGTTAAATAGGGATAGAATATTTTAATTTCAATGCAAATCTATGTAGTATTCATGCTCGACCCTAAATAAAAATGCATTAAATTTAAGTTGTTTATAGATGCTTGCATGGATTGTTTATCGGTTAACTATGTTTTGCGTGTTCATATTTGATCAAAATATATAGACATTCGATAAATAATGATACCTTACGGTGAGTATCTAAAATGTATTTATTCGGATGTCTTTTAAGTTATTGGTGACAATGCAAGTATCTTATGGTGAATACTATTGGGTTACATATAAATTTCCCTCCGCAATTGTCAGTAATCAATAATTTTATATTTTGATCGCTTATGTTTACTTTGGAATGTTTTTAACCGTAAATCTATGTAACCGATCTATAGCAACTTATTATAACAAGTTTTTATAATCCCATCTGTGCGAACTTAATTAAAATGTAAAATCAGAATGTAATAGAAATTTAAATGTAAATTAAAGTCAAAAATCAAAGTTAAAAATAATGTTAAATGTTAAAATGTAAAACTAATATTAAAATAATTTTAAATCTTATATATATGTGCATAAATAAATGTTTGTATGCTAATTACTGGCAGTGGCTTATTTTATTTATTTTTTTAATGTTGAAATCTAATTAGATAAGATATGATATTATTAAATCTCTGCTACTCCCTGAGCTAGTGACATGGGCTAACGACCGGAACCAAAATATTTAAAAAAAAAAAAAAAAAATTTTTTTTTTTTGACTTACGTATCTGCCTACTTTATAAATTTTTCTAGGTTCAAATGCCTAGATGGCGCCCCGTAGTGCAGTTTACGTTAAGTCGCTTTCTCCGGATCGTTACAATATATATATATAATTTTTGACAATTGTCTACATACTATTGTAAATATGTTATTATATATTAATTATTGCCTAATACTATACTGGTAATTATAAATAAAATAGAAATTTATATAACATTAAAATACTAGCCAAAAACAAAGTTTCACTAAAATTTTTTCCATGGTTTCATCTATTAATATATTGTCAAATGATATTCAACTAAACATACAGTATATATATATATTGTGATCATTAGTTTCTTCCGTGGAGAAACTAAAGATCGGTAAACTAAAAGCAATATTAGTTTTCAATAGACTGAGAATAATTTTTTTTTTAAGAGTTTTAAATTAAATAAAAGTCGATGTATTTTTTTTAAAGAATTAAAAATCTTAGATCACAATTATATAACATATAAACAAGAGTGTGTTTGTAGTTATTCAAAATTATAATGTATCAGTATATTGAGAGGAAAGGGGGTTTTGTCTTGTGTGCACAGTAAAACTTTAAATTAGTTTATTTTATAAAAGTTTAAATATATAGGGTATATGAGCACAGACTTTCAGATGATCCATCACTCTCCGCTCTATCTACTAACACTGATGCACTCAAGCACATATATGCTGAAAAGATAAATAATCACCAATATATGCATTTCATGCTAAACCAGCAATCATCAGTTGGTCCAGATTATCATCTTCGAGCATTCCATCATCAGATTTTCAATTGGATGGACGGTTGAAGAGTTGGAGTGTGTAGTAGATTGGAGCCTGTCCATTAAAGTGTGAAGATTGTCTATCTTAATATATATCTGAGAACTTATAGTATATATGTCTGGGAGATGATAATCTGGACCAACTGATGATTGCTGGTTTAGCATGAAATACGTATATTGGTGATTATTTATCTTTTCAGCATATATGTGCTTGAGTGTATCAGTGTTATTAGATAGAGCGGAGGGTGATGGATCATATGAAAGTCTGTGCTCATATACCCTATATATTACATACATAGACACAGGTATATAATAAGCCTGTGTGTCAGTTATTAAAAGTTTAAATGTAAAAATTAGATAACTGATATTTTAAAAGTGAAAGGTAGTACAACGGTTAGAAATTTAACTTGTTAATTATAGCGATTGCTTAATATTGAATTATAAGGGGAGATAGTTCTTAAAATTTAAAAAATTATGAAATAGGTTTAATGTTATTGAAACATCGCGAATTATTATTATTTGTATGTGCGTGCGTATGTGTGTGTGTGTGATGTATAGAATTTTAATTATAGAGATCTTAAGGTTTTATATATCCTACAATATACCATTCAATACGAATTTGAGAGAACAATTATTTTATCTTACTTTCAAAGAAATCAATAATCTTCATTCATAAATCTTTAGTCAAAATTTCAGTCTATATATATATTTTTTATTGAAAAGATTTTTCTCTCAAATCTTGCGAAATTTTTTTTATTTTTATTATTAAAAGCGGGAAAATATCTCAAGCACACGTATATCAGACACAGTTGTGAATAATTACTGTCAAGATTAGGGTTGATAAATCAATTAAATCTTAATATCATGTGTCAAAGATTAAATAGATTGGGTCACAATATAATTGAAAGGTGGAATATATAAAACTAAAGATACATTTGAGGCAAGGTCTTCTCTAAAAATTTGATGTTAAGTGAACATGTATAAGTTCTGCTTCTCAGTTATCATCTGATCAAATTTTTTTTTTTTTTTTTAAAGTGTATATTTTGTTCTTTTATAACATGGGTCACTGGATATTAACTAGGCACACCGATCTCCTTCCAAAATCATTTGCTGCCAAAATTTTGCCAATCCAACAACATTAATTAATACACCATGCTTATTTCAAGGCGTCTAGCTTGGCAGCTCCAATCTATAGTTCAGACAAATGTTTCATATATAGACTTTTATTGATACCTATCCTGTCTTAAAAAATTTGCTTCTAATATTTGGATGGACGATTATATTACAAACGTTTCTTGATATTTAGTCTATTTTAAAGAATTTACTTTTAATATTTGATGAATGATTTTATTACAAACTTTTAGTGATATTTTATTCTATCTTAAATATTTTACTTCTAATACTTGGATGGATGAATTTATTTATAAAATACAAAAAAAGATTGAAAGAATAACAGCTGAATCATATATTTATGTTATGTTATAAGAAAGACATAGTTAAAGTCTAAGCAATAATTCATATTTCCTTTAATTGTTATTACTAAAGTAAACTTTTGCGTTCTCTTGAAAAA
Organism: Epiperipatus broadwayi; assembly: GCA_028023455.1. Taxonomy (NCBI): domain Eukaryota; kingdom Metazoa; phylum Onychophora; class Udeonychophora; order Euonychophora; family Peripatidae; genus Epiperipatus; species Epiperipatus broadwayi. Next base: position 12,255,059 of record JAQFVV010012409.1, on the reverse strand, counting down.
AAAAATTGGAGCAGAGAGTTTGAAAATATCTAAAATTAATTTTTGAAAATAACAATTCACATACTATAAGTAGAGGAAATTTGATAACTAATGTGCTCTTTTAGTATGCGATCCTTGCCATTTTGAATTTCAAAAACAACCAAAAATATTATCTGACTAAAAGAGCACCTTGTAACTAATATTAGTGTTTTTAAACTGACTCTTCTGGGAATGATTATCCATGTTTTTAATACTTTTCAATATTTTTTATTATACTCAATAATTTATCATTTTCAATATTTTTTAAATCAACAAGCTTTTGTTTATATGTAGAATTGTTTTGGAAAACAATTGATTACAATTCTATATCATCCAATCAAAATTTTTCAAATTGAGTTTATCTTCTAATGCTGTATCTTAATATAAAATAAAGTTTGATGTTTCCTTAAATTGCCCGAATTGTGTAAATCTTGGAAGAATTTGTGGTCTAATTGGCTGGAATACAATAAAAAACTCTTGTGCCAATTCACCTTGACTTGATTTCTTATGTGATTCCACATCTGCATCACAATTAAAATTTTCTAATTTGTTTTTAATACTTTGATTATACCCTACACGACAATGACTGTTTTATTAACATTGTGCAATTCAATGAGATACTCATTATGTAAAATAAATTCTATATTGTAAAATTCAATGATGTAACTATTATGTAAAATAAATTCTAATTTCCTCTAAACAGTCAAAAAACTTTGAAGAATTTTTTAACAATTTAACCTTCTGACATTATTGTATATAAATAAATCACAGTATATTTACTTTACCTAATTTAACAATTTCAGGAATTGTCATTTCCTTATCAGATATGCAAATATGAAATTAGTTACTTCTAAAGCAAAACTCATAATACTTTTCAGTATTTTGAAACTAGCTTTTGGTGCATTAAACTTTCATGTATAATGCCATGAAAATTAAGCTGCATGACTAATACTTATTTTAAATGAATTGACAAACCAATTTTCTGGCCTCATCTTTGTGCAAGAACCATCAATTGTTACTGATATAATTTTGCAAAGATTCATTTATTGTTCAGAAAATGCATATATCTTCTTTTATTATTGTTGTTAAGATTGATAAACTGATTATTTCTTTTTTGAGATTGTTTCCAATACAATAACAAATAAAAATAACTAAACAAGCTGATTCAGCTATGTCAGTAATCATACCAAGACAAATGAAATCGCAAGATTTTATATCTATTTTTTATTGATGTCTTACATTTTTAGCCATTTCCAAGATTCTTACTTTTAAAACAGGTAAAACTCTCTATACAGTTGTGCCACTCAGTGCAAGCCAGAGTAATCAATGAAATGCCAGAAGGCTTGTGCCTAAAGTCCCTATCTAGTAGCTAATCATCCAATAATCCCAGACTAGTTTCTAGCTTGTGGCTTTCATCGGTGAGGGGCCCTGGGTTTGAAAGCACTGCACCAAGATCTTAGGATCTAATGCAGCCCGCCAGAAGCCACCTTTTATCTCTACTTAAATACAAAACTATGAGAATAAAATTGAAAACACAATATTATTTTCAATCCAAGATCATTAGCTTATATAGTCATATAGGTCTGAACTCAGTTTAGTATCCATACATTTTGGGGTCTTTGGTTCTTTAATAACCATAGACACCACTATCCTATTAGGCAGAATTGGTATTAACCCACTAAACATCACATGATCACCATTTCTTATGCTTGCACTGAGTGGCACTACTGTATGGAGAGTTTTGCCTGTTTTAATAAGTTATGAGCAAACACAGTGATCATGTGATGTTTAGTGGGTTAATTCTTACTTTTACTAAATTTTGATACAAAAGCATATATTTATTCTTTAAATAATTTAATTTTTCGAAATCTTCAAAATGAATCTGCACATTTTGGCTATGCTTTTTTAAAATATTCATTACTACTAAAAGGTTTTTATGCTTTTGTAGTTATGCTTGAGGCAATATAAAATGTGGCCATTATACTCACTGCTGATATATTTAATTAAAGATATTAATTGATCCGTTCTGTTTTGAATGGCCCATACAATAAATTCATTTTGTTCTTTATTTTTATTAAAAAGATTTATGATTTGGTTTGTAGTGTCATTTAACCGATGAGATTCTGTTCACTACTGTCCCAGAAGATAAAATATGAAGAGCTTGATTAATCTTATTAATTGTTCATAATCTTCTGTTCATTATCTTTGGAATGTTCTGATATTTGGTTCCAATATTTTTAATTTTTTACTTACCAAAAATTTTTTCTAAAAAAGAAATATTGAAAAAAATCGCTTTGTAGAAAATAATTTTTAAATTTTTTTTACACATATAAATATAATTAAAGTGGATTTGAACCCATGTTTTCAAGTTCCCTTCAGTCATCCACTCTATCTAATAGAACTGATCCACATGACAACATACATGTGAAAAAGATAAATAATCTCCAATATAAGTATTCTATGCTGAACCAGTGCTCATCAATTGGTCCAGTTCTCAATTGATGAATGCTGATTCAGCATGAAATATGCTTATTGGAGATCATTTATCTTTTTCACATATATATGGTCATGTGTATCAGTTATATTAGCTAGAGTGGATGATGGAAAAGAGCTTGAAAGTCTGGATTCAAATTTCCTTCGATTACATATAGGTTAACTATATATACTATACTCGTATTTCAATTTTATATATAAATATAATAATTATTTTAAAATATATCTTTACCTTAGTATCTTGTCTCTACTATTTTCATTATACTTAAGCACAAAACAGATGTATGTTATTATCTTGCATTCCATTGGCATACCATCCAATATTCATACATGATTAGAGATGAAGGGGAAGATATTTATTTACTACAAAACAAAAAAGTGTTACAGCAAGAAAAAAACAGTTTTTGTTAATTTCTCTTACATGAAACAAGATTTTGTAATAATTCTTGATTTAATAAAATATAAGCTTATAATACCATTTATGTATGCTACCAAAATTTTCTTATGTGCTATGCTTCCCATAGGTCTTGCTATAATTGATCTAGAACGCTTTTATCATTTAAACATTTACTATATAGTTTTGCTAATAATTTTTTTATTTTCTTATTTGATTCTTTTAAGATGTCAATAATAATTCCATCACTTTCTGGAGATTTTCTCTTCATTATTGATTCATATTTATGTCACATATTTTCTTTTAAAATACTTGTTGTGTTCTTGTTTTTCATCATCATAATTCTTTATATAGCTCTTCCACACATCTTCACAATACAACCCTCTTTTTAGTAAAAGTTTCATCTTTTCTTCTTATTGCTCAGTTAAGTTTTATACAAAACCAAGATACTGTATTTCACTTTTAAGATTTTTATTCATTTTTATAGTTTTCCTTGTTAATTTACAATCATATTTGCTTTTATTATTATTAATATTTTTGTACCATTTTAGAACATTTTTAATATTCATTTTTTTAAAAACAGATTATTAAAAAAATTTAATATTCCTTCTTTTCTTCATATATTGTTTAACCTGTGTAGAAAATTTACCAATAAATTGCAACTTTTTTCTACTAGCTATCATTTTTATACCTTTTAATAAAGTGTCAGATATTTTCATATTGATTTGATTCAAATTTGAACCATCTTTAAACTGTGTTAATATTTTAAAATATGTTCTAATTTAAGTTCATTGAAATATTTCTGAATATTTGAAATATCTATTGTTAATACTGTCTTTCTTATCGTTTTTTTTTTCTTTTGGAAAATTCCAAAAGTACGTTTTCACTCTTATTTAATAAATATAATCAAAAACATTCTTAATTTACCAATTCTAGAATTACAATTTCTCATGACAATTTAAAAAGTTATTTGTTTTGAGCAAAAACATTTTGTGCATCTCTATTAAAATCATGGATTAATTCATCACAATGAAAACTTTTTGTGTGCATAAACCTGAATTATTCACACTTGATATTTTTGATTGTGTTACAAAACTAATCTTCTTACCATAACTAATATATCATCAATCTCTGCAATGTTATTCTTTTAAGATGTTTTTTCATCCAATAGGGGGGTGGGGTGATTTCACTGAAAAAAGGCACTTTCAAATTTTCCAGTATGATGGTAACTATGGTTATTAAGAAACCAAATACACCAAAATGTATAGATGCTGAACTGGGTTCAGATCTATATGACTATACAAGTGGAATGAGCTTGGATTGAAAATATTATATTTTTAATTTAGACTCAAAGCTTTGTAATTAACTAAATAGGCAAAAGGTGACTGCTAGAGTGTTGCATTAGATTTAGGCACAGTGCTCTCAGATACAAATCTCACTGAGGAAAGGCACAAGCTAGAAATTAGTCCCCATATATGATTTCAATATTAGTTTCTTTGTAATTAAAATACATGCCACATTAAAATACATGCCACATTTTCAATTGTCTACTCAATTTTTTCCTTACTTTTATGAAGTTGAATAATGTCCTATTTAACATTAAACATTTTTTCTTCACAGTCATGGAGTTTTTCTTCATTTGAAAGTGGTATGATGTTGTAGATACCTAAATAACTGATTATTATAGAATAGCAATCCAGATCTTCAATCAGGAAACATTTAGCATCTTTGTACTTTCAACCACTAAGCATAGCATTGCCTAGTGGGTTTTACACTCTCTTGAGAATAAGGACCATAATTTATTTTTATCTATCATGATTATCAATATTAATACTAAAAAGATTATTCACATCCATATTTAACTTGCTTTCAAGAAAACTTAATATTCCGTTTAAGAATTATTAAGGATGTGAGGGATAAGGTCAAGTTATTTCTTGATCTTCACTTCAGAGGTTAAAAGTCAGTAAACTCATCATATTGGCTGATATATTTTAATGATCAGCTCATCAACATTTGGTTATCATATAAAAAATTATATAGTAATAACAGGTGCAATAAGAAGAATGTATGGAGTGGACATAAAATTTTCTTGCTGAGTTCCTTTAAAGCATTAAAAAGAAAGTCAAGACTTTACATTCATTTAACAGTAAGTTCCCTTTGACAACCTAGATAGACTGTTAATATTCAATTTAGATAATTATTTAATGCTGATAAAAATGGATATCAAACTATTCTTAATTGAAAGTTTAAACAAGCGTGAAAAATCATTCAAATCTTTAACACTTGGCAATTATGATATCTGGTGAGTAATGTATTGGTTAATGCTGTGACTTTTAAAGCAATTTTACTTATGTCTCTATAAATATGTTTATCTGCACAAAACATATTTAAAATACAAACTCTTAACACTTGACATTTAGAAATCTGATAAGTTATGAGATTTTTGGATAGATATTTGTCTTTAGTGGTTATTTAAAGGTACTTTTACATATGTATATATTTACATTCACTATACATATATAAAATAGAAATTTATACATATATATATATATATATAAGTATAATAATTCTTAAGGCTAATAGAAATTTATACATATATATATATATATATAAGTATAATAATTCTTAAGGCTAAATGGGTTTATAAGTAATCATTAAAGTCTCCCAAAATCAATAACAGTCAACAATCTCAATCTATTGTCAAGGCAACCTACTTTTAACAATAAAGATTACCTTTATGTTCATATATTGATGTAATAATATTCAAGGCTAAGTGGGTTTATAAGTAATTATTAAAATCAGTCAACACTTACACAATCCCAATATCAATAACAATCAACAAACTCAATCTATATAAATATATTGGGTCATTAATAAAGGTGGGATTCCACCTTTATTGTTAAAAGGAGGTTGTCTTGACAACAGTTTAAAATTGTTGATATTGGGATTGCTATGTGTTGACTGTCTTTTAATGATATATATATATATATATATGTGTGTGTGTGTGTGTGTGTTGTGTGTATACAAAGCAAATTATGTTGCACAGTCAGGTAAGGTAATTTTCCTTTAAATAGCTGTCTGCAAAGCATGTTTCTTGAGCAACTTCTTGTAGAGAAATAGTAAAAAATAAGGCATTACTTTCAAGCCTTGTCAATTGTCAGGTAGTGAAATCTAAGCAATTGTCTATCCACCTTTTTAAAACTAGCTAGATATATCAGCCAATATTTGTATTTATCTAAATTGGAACGGTGTTGATTATTAAAAAAAAATTCTAAGTCTTATTACAAATTTAAAAAAGTTTCATATTTTTGTTAATTCAAATTCAAATTGAAGTCATAAGCAGGGTAAGTGGACGTTAACCATAAAACTTTGATGTTTAAAGTTCTCATAGATACATCATTTGCATTATGTTTTTATTAAATAAAAACATTTTTATTTTCCAATGAGAAAATATTTTTTATATATGTATATATACATAAAACAATAGTAATTTATTTTTATCATAAGGTCTACATCTTGACAAATATCTTTCCACTATCAAGTTTTTTATTTATTTAAAAATTATTTACTTTTACTTAGGTGTGCATCGTCTAAAATGTGACAAATAAATAACAAAAAGTGACTGCTAAGGAGTTTAAGAATCTGAACAATCCTTAAAAATAAACATGTTTTTCTGACATTTGGACATTTATGTTAGTAATATTTTTTTAAAGTTAAAGAGCGACGACAACAATATTTATATAAAAATGTTATCTAACTCAATATAATATCAGTTTCTTTTGATTTCATAACTATTAAAAATATAAGTAAAACAAATAAAGTTGTAATTAAATTAAAAGTAAATAAAATTATATTTCCAAGTAAAAATAAAATAAAAATTCTGTATACTTGTGACAAAATATTTGATAAATATATTATATATTAAAATACATGCTTAATATATACCTATATAGAGGATTTGAACTCAGACATTCAAGTACCCGTCAATTATCAACACTATCTCATACCACTGATACACATGCCACACACATGTGCTTTTCATCGTCAGATTTTCATTGGTATGGATGGCTGAAAAGTTGGAGTAGATTAAAGCCTGTAAATTAAAGAATGGAGATTTGCTATCTTAATATAAACTCAACTGCGATTATATGTATGTGTGGGAAATGATAATCTGGACCAACTGATGAGTGCTGGTTTGGCATGAAACACATAATATGTATATAATAATCACCAATATATTAGATTGGTGATAATTTATCTTTTCTACATGTGTGTGGTCATGTGTATTTGATATGATATAGTGTGGATAGGTGATGGGTACTTGAAAGTCTGAGTTCAAATCCCCTATATTTACAATTAGGATCCAGGTATATGAAGAATGCCATATTTCAAAAATTTGCATAATATATACATTATAAAAAATTATTATGATAATGCAGCATAAACACTAAAGAAAAGAGAAAGGATGAGAAACAAATAAAATATACTCTTACTTGATTTAATGTATCATGTATTTATATACATGAAAATAATCAAATAGGTTTTTTGCTAAAGAGGTAATAATAAGATTCCAATAGTTTTAAAAATCAATTAAAAATCAATGTTCGCAATACCTTAATTTGAATAAGTAATATTTATTATTAAAATAGTCAGAATAAAATGATAACAAGAGAATATTGAAATATTTTTAACATCAGCAAGATTTGCTATTTTAATTTATTTTATTTATTTGCAAGTGTACATACATTTTATATTAAAATAAATACATTCATTCATTTAAATACAGTTCAAAATATATTTACACAAATCCAAATGTCATTCTTCTCCTACTAAGCCCTAATTGTGCTTTTAGACAGAACATTTTTATAACATTTTAAATATTTATATGAAATTTTAAATATAATATAAAATATTCTAATAAAATAATATCAGTAAATTTCATTTTAATAATATATTAATTATACAATAAAAATATTGATTATATAGCATTAGATACTCATATATTTTTTCTATATACTAATTTTCCCCTTTTCTCTTCTTTAATATATTTTTAATTTGTTTTTAATTTCCATATAACATTGCAATAAAACACAATAACTATAGCCTAAGAAAATATAAGATAACTAAAAATTAATAATATCTACTGATTGTAACAGGAACTGAGTTCGAACCCTGTTACATGATATATTAATGACTAATTAAATCAATTAATTAAAATTAATAGTATCTACTGATATATTAATGATCAATAAAATTAATTAATTAAAATTAATAGTATCTATTGATATATTAATGATCAATTAAATTAATAATATTAACAATAATTATTTGTGAATTATTTAAGAACTTAATATCTTTCATTCATTTATCATCAAAGCATATATTATTATTTTGTATATGTAGTATTCCTTCCCATATTCATTGTTACCATATCTATTGTCTTAATTATTTATAATTTAAAAAAATATTAATTAGAAAATACAAAAATTAGAAATTAATAAAAGAAGAATCTTCTAAATTTTATTTTCCTCTCCAACAAATAATTGATGCAATCTTATTAAATATAACTTTAGTTTGTTTAATCTTCAGTTTTTTAATTTTTTTTCAATGATATCAATAATACCTATTTGTTCTCTTACCCATGTATTGCATTTTCAGTCTCTTCTTGTTATTCCTAATATGCATCTCTCCATATTTTTTGAGTGATCTGAAGTTTTTGTATTGTTCTTCTTTTAGAGGCCAAGTCTCAGATCTGTAAATAAGAACTGGTAAAACACATTTAATAAAAACCTTCCTTTTCAAAGACATAGACACATTTCCTTTTAATATTAAGTTATTTCTATCAAAAGCACTCCAACTAAGGTTAAGTATGTTTTCATATGTAGTATTAATCCAGCCAAGGTATTTGTAGTTGTTAACTTCTAACTCATCATAATCAATCTTTATTTTCATCTTTTGAGAAAATCCATTGAACATTACTTTAGTCTTTTTGACATTTACCTTTAGTTGTTCTTTCTTACTTTCATCTGATAACTCTTGCAACATTTCCTGAAGCTTTGATGTATTATTTGCAAAAGCAACTACATCATCTGCAAAATGTAAATAATATTCATTTACTTTTACACCATTAGCTTCCCATTTTAATTCACAAAAATTCTTCTTACAACACTGCTGTAAAAAGTTTTGGAGATATGCAGTCACCCTGTCTTACACTCTTTTCAATGTTAACCTTCCAAATATCATCATATATTCTAATTGTTGGTGTTGCATTTTTATAAATATTCTTCAGAATATGATAATATCCTGGGTCTATACTTTGATAATTCATTGCTTTACTTTCTGAAGAAATGCTTATGGAATCAAATGCCTTTACATAATCTACAAATCCAAAGCATAATGGCAACTCATATTTTCATACAAGTTGAAAAGGAATATATATAAATATGCATATTATATACACTTAAGTAATATACACAAATTTTGGTGTCTCAGTTTCACTTGGAATCAAATAGTGTGAACGGACTACTGTAATTCTAAAATTATTATTTTGATTCATTAGTGTTGAAGGAAAGTAGTCGGGAGGGGGGGGGTACTATATTTTTCGAGTTAGAGACAGTTTTCATTTCCGATGCTTGCATACTACAATCAGTTCCACATAAATAACTTTATATTTTCAGAAACTTCATAACAAATAAAAAAGAGATAACTTTAATTTACTTTTATTTTAATATATATATTTATGTGTCAAAGCGTCGGCCGGAAAGCGAACCCCGGGACAACTGTTTATAAGGCAGTTATGCTAACCATTCGGCCACCAACGCTTGAACTAATTTAACCCAATTCAATATATAAATGTCATCTTTTTATATTTTCAAACATTTTTGCATTCACTTTATTTTATACTTACTGTTATATCACCGTGTCTTTTTCTAAAATCTATCGTCTTTTAAATTTACGTTTTCATTTATAAATAAAACTCTTTCGTTTTATTTCATCTCAAAGATGCACAACACTATCTTTAATATTTTTTTTAATATTAAAAAAAATACAATAAATAATAAATCTATAAAGTAACAAAATATTGATAATTTTAATCATACGTAAATGATTTTTTTGTCCTAGTAACATATTCGGAAGTTATTGTTCCGTGAGCTATTTATTAACAAAATAGACAGATTTGCCTTTTATTTTCGTCAATGTAATTTTATTGATTATTTCCACATAAATAAATACATGCACACATACTATTATAGAATCAAACATATAACTTAAAATAAATCAATATTTACAATATATACTAACTAGCAATGAGGTAATATAATCAATATTTGCAATAAATACTAACTAGCAATGAAATAACATAATCTTTTTGTTTGTTTATTATTGTCCTTCCTTCCTGTAATATTGATTTTAAAAAAACAAACAATGATTTTATTTTAATTTGATGAAAACAGTCAAAATAATTCAAAATTTAAACAATTGTTGATAATATATATTTATTAGAATTTTTAAAATTATCATTATATGCAGTAGCTAAAAGTGTTTTTAATTGGCCCACAGCAGGGCAAAAACCACATCAGTAGTTTATTGTAGAGAAATTATGAAGAAAAAAACATTTCTAAACAAACTAATTAATTGCTAGCTGGCGAATATTTGATCAGTTTTTTATATTTAGGTCAAAATAACTGAATACCCATTTACCAACCAGTAATGGATGTTTAACAAATTTCATTACCTGAAAGAAAAATACCAAGATTGATTGGAAGCTGAAAATTTTCAACTTCCAGCAGCATAAAATCTAAACTATGCCATAGAAATGACAGGCAGGTGTCTATCCTAAACTATAAATCCTTTCAAATTGATATTTACAACGAAGTATAAAATAATCATAGTACTAAAGCTAATAAAAAGAAGTTTACAGCATATACCATATACTATTTCATTCTTCTCATCTATGCTAATATATATATATAGAATTTTTATTGACAGAAAATTGTCAAAATATTCATAAAATTAATAAAAATTAAAATAATAGGAGGTTTAAGAGTAGGATAAGGAATTTGGATAGCAAAGTTATCTTGAATACACATAAATTTGCATTGCATGAGATATCTGCAATACTATAATTTAAAGAATGAGTATTTCTTATCATTATCTACAATATTTAAATTGAAGATCTCTAATGTTTTGAGGTATTACTTTGAGAACCAATGACCACTTCAGATAAAGAATATTAAAATCTTGACTAATTTTCTGTTTAAATTCCTAAGAATTCCCAAAAAGTTTGGAAAAATACATAACATAAATATATATATATAATCAAGTGTCTTTTGTGATATGTAAAAAGTTTGGAAAAATACATAACATAAATATATATATATAATCAAGTGTCTTTTGTGATTGTAACTATAAAAAGAATGGATAATATGTAACTTCATAAATGTTATTTCTTTTATTTTGGAATTTAATTCAAAGAATAGTTCTCTACAAAGTAAAGACTAACATTTCTACAAATTAACCAGATTAGCAATGCTTTCAATTTAGCAGATCATACAGATGCTATCCATGGATAATGTCAGATTTGTGAGGAAAAGAAAGCAGAGAATGAACATATAAATAATTAATATGTAAATTGATACATTTATACATTCCATTTGCATGATAAAGCAACATGTACATCTTTTTTATTGGTGATAAACCATGCTCCTTTAAATTTTCCTTTTCATTCTTTGCACTCAACATATACTCTGATCACATGATCTCCATTTTTAAAAATTACTCTGATGTTAATCAGATCAAAGTTGTGACCAGAATTGAGCTCAAGCTCCAAGGGTACTTATTTTATGTTGATGTTTGTTTTAGCATGACTCTATATCTATATGTGTTGTGTTAACCTAGTGGTACTACTGGCATGGGCAGTGGATTCACCATGATGGCTTACAACTTTCAATTAATATATTTCTGAAATAAAGTCTTGAATAAGAACAAGGTTAAAAAATATACTTCAGAAAAGTAGAACTATTAAAAAAATAATTTGTTTACAGTATAAAAAAATATACATTAGTATTTACAAATTTTAAATTAATTACTGATTTCTAAAACATGATTTTAAGAATGTTAAACCATTTATTATTATCATGTGATGATTTATTCAAATTTTGGCAAGAAAATTTCTAACACTGAAAATATTCTCTCACATTCAATAATAATTGTCATAATAGATAAAAGACTTTGATATAATATTTTTATAAATAATGAGTTTTTTTTAATTCCAGTAAACTAAATTGTTTTAGTCTTTTTGTAAATTTACTTAAAGCAGTTAGTTGGGAAAATGAGAATGTAATATTGTACTTTGAGATATTCTCCTTCCAAAAATAACACTGTCAATGAGAATTCATTATTGGAAGGGTTACTATAACTGTTCTCACCACACTGTTGTGTTTCTGTAAGTGTCAGAGAAAAATGGGACATGGAATTTTCAATATAAAAGCAATTATGATTTAGACAAAAATGGGAGAAAATCATATCTTTTCTTTTATATTATTGCATGGTGAAATTAATTTATTGAGAAAATATTTTTTTCATATCTATGTTCTATTATTTTCTGTAGAATAGCTTGGAATATATTTAAATGGAGAGATAAATTTTAAATTCAGGTAATAAGCAAAAAGGTGAAGTAAGTAAGTAAGAAAATGCATAGTAATTATTTAATTATACTTTTTTAGATATATTTGTACAAATAAATAATATAAAAACTCTGTCAGATAATGAAAATTATTCTACACAAATAAAGTGTGATAAACAGAACACAAAAACATTAATTATAAACAACAATTAGTCAAGTGCTTTCAGTACTGCATACCAGAATCATGGCGACATACTGGAACTGAATAGTATGTCGCCATGATTCTGGTATGCAGTACTGAAAGCACTTGGCTAATTGTTGTTTATAATTAATGTTTTTGTGTTCTGTTTATCACGCTTTATTTGTGTAGAATAATTTTCTATATTTGTACAAATAAATATTAATTGTATATAATAATTTAATTTCTAATTAAATTTTTACTTGAAAAATATATGTAATGAAAATTTGAGTGAGGTAAGAAATATATATCATAGATTATTTTACAATGCAACAGCCTTTTTGCAAGTTGATATTTTTATAAAATATATTAATTTTGTAATTATATTTTTACAAATAAAAATGCTTAATGTGTATCACAATTTATTATTTTATTATACAGTCTTTCACTTGAAAAATATACTATTAAGGTTTCCAATACCGGACTACTGATATTAGGATCCAAGTATTAATCCCGAAAATACTGAACCAAAAAAAAAAGATTTTAAATCAGGTATAAAAATTCATTTACACCAGATTCAAAATATTTTGGCAAGCTCCTACCAGAGCAAGTTAGTTTTATAAATGGGGTTTTTTTTTTTTTTTGCTTTAATATTTAACAAAAAATTTAAGCTGAAAAATATGTACATAAAAAATATTGTGTTTTCGTATACATTAATTTTCTATTAACATTACCAATTTTAGTCAAAATTCGAAGTAAAATTACCATGAAATATGGTAATTATCATATATTGTTCAACTTCTATCAGATTTGATTGTATGGCATTTCTTCACTGTTCAATTATGAATCCATATAAAATTAGAGTAGATCTTTTGACTCCATTGTGTAGATCAACAAATATTTTCGTATTCAAAATCACATAACTGGGTCAGCGCAGAACATCAATATCTTCACTAAATGAAGCTTGGGAGTGAACACAATCATCATTTTTACAAAAAAAAGTCCTGAAGTTTTTTCCTCAGAAACATCAATACCACCTGATTTTGTCTTTATTCTATCACTCCCCAAAATTTAGACAGATGCTGTTTTTAAAATATCAGCTATCGGCATTTTTCAATCGAATATTAACAAATTCGATCAATGCTTTCGGATGAAAGCATCAACAATTTACGCTTTTTAAAAGCCTATTTTTTGAAACAAAAATATTTAAATAGTTTTAATTATTCCATTAGTTTTTTTTTATTTTTTGGTTTATTAATTTCTTTTAATTTATATTTTGCTAATTTTTTGAGAAATGAATTAAAGAATGTTGTTTTTTACTTATGTTTTTCTTATTTGTTTTACGACTTTAAACTTCGTATCTTCGTTAAACTGAATAAAATAAGACTTCTTTTGAATACTGAAAATACGGTATTTCCAGTTTTGGTAGTGATATCAGTACCAAAATAGGAGTTTTAGAAAAAGGCTTTGATACTGGAAACCCTATATACTATCTAATGATAGAAAACTACTATTTTTTTCCCATATATCATAGCATAGACCGGGAGGTGAACCCACAAGCATCTGCAACCAACTACTTGCTTGCAAGGCGACTGTGCTAATCTCTCGGCTAACAATGCTTGACAGAAAACTACTATTGTATATCACTTACTCAACAATACCAATATTTTTTCTAATTTGGAAATTACATTATTAATTTTCTTTATTAAAAATGTACAATAACTTATGTGGTTAATGCTATAGCTGCTATTCACATATTTGTATATTTAGTTAAAAAAGATTTGGTCTCACAAACTTTTCCTGGAACTCAAGATAAAAAATAGTAAAAATTTCCAAGTTAGAATAAAAATATACATTTGTCTTCTATTTATCAAAAGATGCATTCCAACCATCAACCACTAACTATTTATATTACACTCTAAATATGGTACAAATTTGCATACATTTCATTATTGAACACTAGATGGTTTTATATCTGAAATAGTTTATTAATGTAATAGATTATTAACATTTGAAAAGGGCACCAAATCAGGTACTGAAAAAGGCTTTTTATGTATATTAAAAAAATTTGATATTTATCGAGCTGTTGTAAGAATTTATTATTTTCTGATTATTAATTTAATCGATTTTTTTAAAAATACCTATTGAAAAATAGGTACTTGTGTATTTACATATATGCAATATTGTGATTTTAGGAAAAAAACTTTCTGCAACTGACAAATATAAATCAAGCCAAATAACTCCAATCAAAGCAGGTTTTGAAAAAGAAAATCACCTTTTTCAATCTACATAGCAGGGTTTATTTTCTTTCAATCACAATATTACACATGTGAAATGGCCTCCTATCTTCTCTTCATTGCACATTTAGTACACAAGTCAACCTCTAAGAAATCCAATTCAACTTTAGGAAAATTTTTTTTACAACTGACAAAAATAAATCAAGCCAAATAACTCCAATCAAAGCAGGTTTTGAAAAAGAAAATCATTTTTTTCACTCTACATTGTAAGGTTTATTTTCTTTCAATCTTGCATTTTCAAGCGCACACTCTTGTGGTTTATTGCCTTAGTAAATCTCAATATTGCACATGTGCAAAAGCCTATTTTCTTTTCATTGCAATTGAAAGAAAATAAACCACAAAATCTAATCTTAAAGCAATGTGTTCCAAACAACAGATAGTATTGCTGCATGTATACTATTGAATTCTGTGAAGAAAAAAACTTTTTTTTTGTCTCATTCAAAAGTTTGTAGTTAAAATGTTCTCTTTTGCTTATAGACTTTGCTTTATTCTCTTTATCTAATGGCTTACTACTTTTAAAGGTACTTGAGTATTATTCCTGCAACCTAGGGAAAGGTAATCTTGCGAACATTAAATAAACCCCTGTTATTTTTTTCTCCTCAAAAAACATGTTTTTGAACATGCACAAAACATGTTTTGAAACATGTCAACCAAGCCTATTGTATACATGTTTTTGGAGATTTTGGCATTCCATTTATTTGTTTTTTATGTATATTAAACAAATCTGATACTTATATAGCTGTTGTAAAGAATTTATTTTCTGAGTATATTTTATGGAAGAACAGCATAAAGCTATTTATTCTTTTCCAATTTTGACGATAAATTAAATAATTAGATTGTTTTTTTATTATTATTTTGTTTGATTCTTTATAATCTTTAATTTTGCAAAATGTCTTAACTTAAAAAAATCCAATCAAATTCATGCACACAATGAGAAATTATCACAATACATATGTGTGTTCCTCTTTTGTAGCATATGTGTATCCAATAAAAATACTCTCATCAGATGGATCAGAAATTTTAACTTCCATTAAACACACTAAAACTATTGATCCTAATTTTATAAATTATTTATAAATCCTATCATTAGACTTTAAAGTGTGAAATAGTTCCACAAAAATTAATATAGTTATGGAATTTGTAATAATCTTTGTGACCTAATTAAACGCTACCTAGAATAAACATTTTTTAAATTTACATTTATTAAAGATTGTGTCAAAAATCTGTATATTTTTTTTGTTTATATTATTTTCTAGATAAGTTATCATACATATAATACAGAATTAATTCCTCCCCTAAGTTAAGATTATTTGTACATAACATGCTTATAGAAAAAGGATCATATAGGCATATCAGTACTATTCTAGTAGATGTTCTAAGATAAAAAATTAATCCAAGAGGTTGGAATGATAATAAATAAAGATTTAAGGAACAATTCATATTGATAAAGATCAAGAAATCCTAATGTATGAAGTCAATGAAGATTGGTTTATTTAAAATATTAAAAAATAGTATGATGATGTAGTAATGTCATATCAAAGATATAAAAAAGAATTCAATTCCCTTTTGGAATTCTGTATTGGATTCCATCAAAGATGAGAATCCTGAGAAAGTTCAGGTAAGCAAATTTTTTTTATTCCTATTCTAACAATCAAACTCAGGGAGGAGAAATAAAATTGTGAACTTTCTTTGATAAAATTGGTTAATGAACTCCAAAACAAATATCTTAGTGGGTTAACAAAACTATTCATCATTACTAAATAGAAACAGAGCAAAATTGCTACAGTCAGTAACAATTTCATTAAACTCAAAATATTTAATAAATAAAAAAATGTTAAATTGACTTTACTGCTTGAGAGTTCATGAGAAATTGGAGCGGCAGAAGAATCAGATCTGGAATTGATCCAGAACCTTTACTCTCCAGAGTTTGATTCTTACTACAACGCTAAATTGCAAAGCAAAACATTTGCTGAATACATGATATGGATTCCTCAATATTTTTTGATGCAAATAGCAACAAAATGGCATAAATCATAAATTGTCACAAGAAAGATATATGGGTCTAACAAAAAATCTGTCACAATTTTTCTCTTTCAAAATTTAAGATTTTAAAAGTACAAAATATCACAAATGCAGATTATAAACATAATCCAAAATGATTTGTCTAAATATGAATAAAATCAGTTTTAAGTGTGATGATGATGGTATTTAAGTTGAAAACACTTCAGGAATTCAAGACATATATTGTGTCCAAAAGTAAAAGTATTTAAACAAAAAAAAATTGAACTCATAAACTGATGAAATGCAGGAGTTGGAAACCTAGAGCTTGCATGCAATACGTAGCATGCAGAAGATTATCAAAGGCACTCTGAATTGAAATAATAAAAAATTATATTTTTATTACAGTACATGGTTTGGGTCATCATCTAAAGGTGGTTTACATGTAAAGTGAAATCAGGATCCAGTTTAATTTACTAAGTATTTTGTAAATATATGAAAACCAGGCACTCTTCACAAACCTGGATAAGGTCCTATACATGAGGGGTTAGGGTGACTTGAGATCAACATGGGCAAGGCAATAATAATATTGGCATCAACATGGGATTTGGGTTTTCATCATCGGATTTTCAGTGATATAGATGGCTGTAGAGTTGGAGTGGATAGATGCCTGTCCATTGGGGCATGAAGATTTGCTATCTTAATATAAATTGAGCATTGATTATATATATATATATATGTGTGTGTGTGTGTGTGTGTGTGAGAGAGAGAGAAATGATAATCTGGACCAAGTGATGAGTCTAGTTTAGCACAAAATACGCATATTGGTGACTGTTTATCTTTTCTACATGTGTGTGGTCATGTGTATCAGTTGTATGAGATAGTGTGGATAGATGGAGGGTGCTTGAAAATCTGAGTTCAAATCCTCTATATTAAGAATTTTGTATAATATATATATACTTGACCTTTGTTACTTTCACTAAAGGTAAGAGATAAGTGGGATGGAATTTTTTTTTGTAATAGTCAATTGACCTTTGATACTTTTATAAGCAACTATATGTTTAGGGTAAATTTATATTCAGGCAGAATATTATATCAATCAATTTATTTGAAAAACTTTTATTCATAAGTATATAATAATACACTTTAAGTTGTAACACATTTACTTGAAAAAAAAAGTTTATAATTAGTGATAATCAAATTAATGTGTGAACGAAGTCCGCAAATATGTGAGACTTGTTAAAAATCATTGGGTTTTTTTCTCCATCTAAATGTCTATTGTGTAATTGAAACAAATTTCTCGTAGAGAAAAATTCCAAATGTCCATTGTCTTAAGAAAAACTTTTAATTTCGAGTTGTTGTTTTTATATCACAAAATTGAGTTTCTTTGAAATATTTTTGTTGAATGCAAGAAAAATGCTTGTTTTATTTTGTTAGAGTTCATTAATCAGGTTCTTTTTAAATTAAACCATTGGAAGTTAAATGTGCTCTACCTATTTTGAATTATTGTATATTACTCGACAATTTTGAAAACAATACACATTTATTTATGCGCCAATGGGATAAATTTTCTTTATGCAAAAAGAAATTTTAAGCATGTTTTTCGAATGCGCTACAATGTAACAAAATGTACTTTTCACATTTGATTCTTTGCATTTTGAAATATTGAATGACCATTAATATAAGACTGGCTATAATGGACTTCAAAAGTGTACATTGTATGCTTTTGAAGTGCATTATAACTAGACCAATTTTGATACTACATATTAATAAAATGATAGATTCACGTGGGCACAGGGAATAACATCGTAGCATATGTTCAGCACAATACTACTAAAAGATTGTCGACACCTGGTGAAATGCAGGAAAATGTCAATATTATTGTTTTAAAAACAAGAGAAGAGAGAAGTTTTTTTTAGGAGAAGTTGAACAATAAAAATTACAATGGTATATATTTCTAAATAGGCCAAAAGTATATAATAAAGATAATCCTCTTTAAAACTTCTAAAAAAAATTAAAAGAACAATAGATGCTTTTACTAAAAATACTATTAAAATAATTAGTTATTTTGTATATTTATTTAATTAAAATAGTTGAAAGATTGTTAATTCATGACATTTTAATACAGAATAAATAAAAACATTGCATATATATATATATATATGTGTGTGTGTGTGTGTGTGTGTGTAATTTACACATGAATTGTGCTCAAGTATTTATAAAATAGTTCTACATTTAATTACCACATTTACTATAAATGAAGATGCATTTATTTTTGGAAACAAATCATTTATCTAAATAGACTAATAATTAATTAAAAGTCAGAATGATATAATTACTTTTTTATCATAGTAGAGAATAGGGTATATGAACACAGACTTTCACATGACCCACCACTCTCCACACTATCTCATAACACTGACACCCTTGAACACATATATGTTAAAAAGATAAATAATCACCAATATACGTATTTCATGCTAAACCAGCAATCATCAGTTGGTCCAGATTACCATCTCTACACATATATGCTATAAATGCTCAGATATATATTAAGATAGCCAATCTTCATACTTTAATGGACAGGTTTTAATCCACTCCACACTCCAACTTTTCAACTTTCCATCTAATTGAAAATCTGATAATGGCAAGCTCAAAGGCCACCCTGAGGCTGAGATTTTTGTCACACCCATGTTAATATATATCTGAGCACTTATAGCATATATGTGTAGAGATGGTAATCTGGACCAACTGATGATTGCTGGTTTAGCATGAAGTATGTATGTTGGTGATTATTTATCTTTTCAACATATGTGTTCAAGTGTATCAGTGTTATGAGATCGTGTGGAGAGTGGTGGGTCATGTGAAAGTCTGTGCTCATATGCCCTATATAGACACAGGGATATAATAAGCCTGTGTGTTTCAGTTATTACATAAAGAATGAAATATGGAAAGAGTATGCATAACTTGCTCTCATTATCTTTGTAGTTTTATTGGTTAATCAAAAAATGGTTCCACAAAATACTGTAAGTTTAATGTCTTGTAATGATTTTATGAATTTTTTCATGAATTGAAAAATCTACATTACACGTTGCTAAATTACTAACAAGAATCTCTCCTCTTCTTTACGTAGTCAAATATGTTCGGAATTTTTTACTGTCTTGAATGATTTTATTCTAATAAATATTGTCCCATATTCTTACTATAAAGTTTTATTATACTCATACTGTTAAATAATTTTCCAAAATTAAGAGAAATGGTGACTCTCTACAGCAAGCGCACATCACATCACAATAATAAAAAAATATACTTTGGTTGTCAATTGATATTATGACAACAGACTATTTTTTTAATATTTTTCGAGTATCTTCTAAAAAAAAAAATTTTTTTTTAAATTATTATTAATTTATTTTTAAAATATTGTAAAAAAAAAAACGAACCTAAACATGTCAACTGAAGGATAGCTTTAAAATATAATTTGCAAATCTTTCAAATTACTAGTTATAGAAGTTTGAAAGTTTTCCCAAAATGTAAACTGTCACTTACGTAAGATAGTAATTTT